>ML283968.1:89317-115399 GCA_005239495.1 Nicotiana undulata | reverse complement strand
CTTCTTTCCACTGTTGCTGTGTGTTTCCCACCACCTTTCCACTAGATAGAATTAGAATAGGACTAGTGTTGTAATTGGTAGCATTGTTATAAATTACCTCCTTGCCTTTTGTGTTCGCATCTGCTACAGGAGTATTAGCCATGAGTTCTGGATGTAATTTCCAGCATTCCATCATGTCATGTCCCTGTAATTTGCATTCACAACAGTACTTAGGGAGATAGTCATATTTTATATTTATCCACTCTGTTCGAATCTCCTGTGTAGTATCATGTCGTATGTTCATTCTGATCTTCTTTGGGAGGTCAGCCAGTAGATCAACTAACACCTTCACACGAGCACAACTAGGTCTTGTTTTGTTAATAGTAGCTAGGCTTAGATGTAAAGGCTTACCCACTACTGATGCTAAAGAAAAAAGGACTTCTTTAACAAAAAAAGTAGGTAACAGGTTTGGAAAAGAGATCCAGTCCATGACTTTTGAAGTTTCTTTACCAAGTTTAAATTTTGAGTCATAGATCAGTGTCCTCATCTGGAATTCTTTTCCATTCTTGTCTTTCACATAATAAACAATTTTTGAGGTAAACTCTATAAAATCTTGCAACAAAGATAGCCTTATTAATATATGTCGATCACGTGGGTAACCAATGTTGCATTCACCTTTTATTCCGCATTGAATTGGAATTATTCTACGTAATTCACTTAGTTCAGGCCAACCGTATGAAAATTTACATACAACTGCATATTGCAATCCTTCCAAGACATTCATATGGTCAACTTCAGATTCCTTGAACTCAATTAAAGGCTCACCTTGTAAAAACGAGGCTCTCCTGATAGGAATTGGATCCACAACATTAATTCGCTCGTTTACGGCAGTAATTTTCGATGCCGCCTTTACAGCCTTAGCGTAGTCCATAGCTGGTGGGGGGTCGTTTGAACTCGAAGGGGGATGGGCAACGCCGGGTGGGGTCGTGGGGGGCAGCCCAGCCACTGGTGGTGGCTGGCCGCCGGTGGCAGTGGCCATCTTCGCCGGAAAAATCAAGAACGTAACTTTCTCTCCCTAGACGCTGAATTCTAGAGAGAAGGGAGAGAAAACTTTCTTTTTGAGTTATTCTATTGTTTCTTCAAAGGTTTTTCCGATTTTCATAAAGTGACTTTTCATCTTCATACTAGGGTTTCATAACCCTTTTTTAACGATTTTCCTCTGATTTTCAGTGTTATCCTATGATTTCTACTGTGTTTGAGCGATTTATTCATGTTTCCCCTTTTCTTTGATTCATTATGTTGAAAACCCTAATTTTTGTCTTAACCCTGGATTCTGAGAACTGTCCTTGCTTACTTGTTCATCTAGCTTGTCCGCATGTCTGTTATTCATGAGTATGTTCTGGGTTTCTTGTGATTTCTACCCCGTTATGCTTTCTGAATTTGCTTCTCATGAGTAGCTTATGTTTATTCCGTTATTGATAGAAATTTGTGGTAATTTCCCTAAGTCAGTACTATGTTCTAGTTCGATCCCTGATTTTATGAGATTCTTACTCTACTGTGCTTATTAGGGTTTCAATTTTAACCTCTCCTTGCCTATTATCTGTTTATTCCGTGTAATTCGTGTTAGTTTCCTTAGCTAGTGTTATTCTTATTTGAATCCCTGATTCCCTAGGATTGGTGTCCTTCACTGATCTCCTATGGTAATACTCCTTACTGATTTTTGACCTATGAGTTATTCTCTTTCCTTATTATGTGATTGATTCTACTATTACTCGATTCTTACAAACCTTTCCTTAATTAAGATTTTTCTGAACCTAGCCTTAATTGCTTGATTTTTACCCATGCTATGTTGAGATATTTCCTTATATGTTATATTCCAATCTTATGGTATCTTGCCTTATTTTGCTACATGTCTATTACCGTTTGATTTTGACTCCTTAATTAAAGGGGATACTTACACTAACTTTATATTATTTTGATACACAGTCCCATAATTACTGATTAACTTTGATTTTTACCTTATTTGCCACCTGTTTTCAAAATATATATACATGCTATTTCATTAACACAAGACACGAACACACTAGTTCAAATCTCTCTCTCTCTCTCACAACTAAAAGCTTTCTGCTTTCTTTCTGTGTTACTTATTACTGTTCTAAGTTAGCCGGCTGCAAGCCAAGGCTAACTATTGTGCTCTCCTATCCTCCACTTTGTGTTTACAATCTTCTTTACTGGTATGTCCTAAGTTCAATTCAAGTTCCCAAACCAATATGTTTCTTTTGCTGCTTCAATTCATTACGTTTATAATATGCTTCTATCTACTGTTTTGTTATTCAACATGTAATTAAACTCTTTGCCCCCATTTCTTCGTCTAGTATGCCAAGTTATGCCTTACTTTTTTATGATCAGCATGTTCTTATGAACTTATAACCTGGCTCAATGTCATTCTACTCTATTTTTATGCTTGTGTACTGGTTGTTTAGTTAGGTTATGCCTCTACTGATCTGCTACCTTAAGTTGTTTTGATGTTGTCATGTCTAGTATAATCCTATACTATCTCCCAATCCCATGAGTCAACTATACTCCTGATTATGCCCTACTAACTGCACCAAGTGCAAAGGACCTCTGCCTATTATGTGTTCACCATCATGTGACTTATGTGTCCCCAATCCCCCATTACCCCTGGGTGAATGTTTGTGGTACTGATCCTGCCTTGGGTCTGTGATCTGTGAGTGTTACTGAACCTGTTTTGGCTATGTGTTTGGTTTATTGTTTGTTAATTATCCTACTCCCTTCAAAGCTGTTTTACTGAGTTCAATCCTCCTTTATTTTACAAAAAAACTATTCTCAACAAGTCTCTTTTCAAATTATTCTCCTAGTTAAACCTTTTTAAAACTATGTCAAGCACTCTCACTCTACTCTTAGACCCTTAAGTTCTGCCCCTTTAGTGTGTGACTGCCTTGGGACCCTTGAGCTCCCTCTGAACTATGACACACTAAGGCTGACCCTTCCACACTGAACTTACTCAACTATGGTTATGAAATCTGGGTGTGAGCACTGCCCAGGATCCCTTGAGGTCCTTAGGGAACTCTGACACACCCGGATATGAGAAAGGTTGTGAAACAATTCTGGCATTGAGGTTATGGAAATCTGGGCATATTTGCAGGCTCCCTATAGATAACTTCTTATTTTTCCTTCTCCTATTTATGTAATTCATTCAATATCGGTTTGTAATAATTATTGTAAACGAATATTGGGGATGGCTAGTGAAAAGGGAGGGTAGTATACATGTTATAAATATCAAGGGTAGAAACCATGCTTTATGCTTACATTTGTGCGCACTAGAATCCATGCTTAGGATAAATACATGCAAGCATATCATGCATTAGAGATGTCACGACCCAATTTCAGAGTCGTGATGGAGCTTGTCGTGGAACCAGGCCAGCCACCTAACTATAACAGTTCTAGGTTCGATTATTGGAGAAAATGCTCATTTTTAATAAATCCAAATCAGTAATAGTAGAAATTCAGAAAATTGGGAAACAATTTAAGGAAGGAAAATAAAATTCAAATACTACAGCCTCGGATCCGGTGTCACGCAGTCATGAGCTGCTAATACATAGATAAGACCCAAAAGAAGGGAAAATGATCAACATAGTCTAAAAGTAATCGACAGGTAGAATAAGAGAAGAGATGACGAGATCACGGTCGCCAGCTGCTACCTCGTCAACTCCGATGAAACTGCTGCGACTCACTGACCAGAGCTGGATCTCAATGTACCTGGATCTGCACACAAGGTGTAGGCGTGAGTACACCAACTCAATAAGTAACGAAAACAACCTATGGGCTGAGAGGTAGTGACGGACTAAACCTCCGGTAGTTATGAACAACTGCATATAACATGAACATGACAGTAATATAGTAAGAATTAAGCCCAATGCACCAAGTTATGTCTGAGTCTTTGCATAAGTTCATGTAAAAATCAGAAAATGATATGTACCTAGTACCCAAACCCTCATAAGGAAGTCCACTCAGTACCAAGATTGGCCATGAAGCCCAGGGAAGGTCCATCCCGGAGTATAGATAAACACAGTGACATAGTCACTCAATACTGAGGAAAAAGGCCAATTCAGCCCCACAGAGAAGATCCATCTCCGGAACAAACCCCACGGAGAAGATCCATCTCCGGAACATATCGCTCAGACAAGATCCATGTCCAGGGAAGATCCATCCCTCAATATCTGTGCGCTCACTGGGGGTGTAAAGACTCTAGAGGGGATCCTATAAGCCCAAGCGCTATATCAAACCAACGAAGGTATGATTCAAGGATCGCTGCGGTGTGCAGTCCGATCTCATAACTGTCTCAAAAATCCGGCTCTAGACCTCACTCAGTTAATACTTTCAAGTCTCACTCACAATGCTCTCAAATATGTATAATTCAGTCCAAATAATGATAATGCAATATAATTAACAAATGCTAAGACTGAGGCATTAAAATGTATGCTACAACAGGACTGAGTGCATGATAGTAAATAACTACAGATAGAGACAGCAACAGTTGACCGTTTCAGTCTAAACACATTGGCATGAATCCTTAGCAATTACACTTATCATGATTTCTGATATGTTCAAGGAAATCTCCACCTTCGCAGTACAAGTATCAGTGTGAAACAACCATTAGACAATGCCATGGGATGAGCCAGGCCACAACAATTGGTATACGCCCACATGCCCGTCACCTGGCAAGTGCGTCACCTTAGTTAACAGCAAATATCAGGTAACCTGGGGTTTCGAACCCTCAATTCCAAGGTGAAGACGTTACTTACCTTAAAACCGGCTAAAACACTACTCCGCAGTGCCCTTGCCTCGAAATTCGGCCTCTGAGTGCTCCAAATCTACCGACAATCAGATGTATATCATTATAATATGCTAAAGAATGAATCCCAATCGAAATCTATCAAAAATACTCAAAAATCCTGAAATTGATCAAACCCGCCCCCCCAGGCCCACATCTCGAAACTCGATAAAATTTATACCACAAGAAACCTCGTCCTCCCATGAGTCCATACATACCAAGAACACAGAAATCGGAGTCCAAATGACCCCTCAAATCCCCATTTCAAAGCCTCTTAATCCCAAGCCCTAACTACCCATTTTCACTGATTTTTTCCAAATTTCCCATCATTAATCCGACCTTTAATCATGCATTAATGAGTTTAGAGTCCAAAAATCTTACCTCCACGAAGCACTATCGAATTCCCTCTTCAAAAACCCTTCAAAAGCTTCAAACCCGGATGAAATATTGAGAAAGATGGCTAAAATTCGCGAAGGCTGGTTTTTATACTTTCTGTCCAGGGATCTCGCACCTACTTGCGACCACTTACTTGCACCTGTGGCTTCGCAGGTGCGATCCTCCTTCCACACCTGCGATCTCCCCTGGAACCTCCCAAATCCGCACCTGCGATTCATCTTCCGCGCCTGCGACCTCGCAGGTGCGACAAATTCCTCGCACCTGCGGACCACTCCCCACTCAGCCAAATCTCGCACCTGCGCAGCCTAGTCCGCTCCTGCGGAACCGCACCTACAACTCCCTTTCCGCATGTGCGAAAACAACAGCAACAACAACCTGCGGAATCACCAAAGTCACTCCAAACTTCCCGTTAACCACCCAAAACCATCCCGATCCCCTCGGGACCCCAACCAAACATACCAACGCATCATGTATGACCATTCAAACTTAGCCGAGCCTTCGAAACACCAAAAACAACGTCAAAACTCCAAAAACTCATCGAATTCAAGCCTATGAACATTGAAATTTCTAAATTCCACCAACGATGCCGAAACTACCCAAAACAACTCCGATTGACCTGAAAATTTGCAGACACATCCAAAATGACATTACAAACATGTTCCAACTGTCGGAATTCCATTCCGACCTCTATAGACTATTTTCCACTGCCGACCGGAAATCGCCAAAACTAACTTTCGTCAATTCAAGCCTAATTCTACACCGGACATCACAAAAACATTCCGGACACGCTCCTAAGTCCCAAATCACCTAACAAAGCTATCCGAGCTATCAAATCCGCATTCCGAGGTCATTTACCAATAAGTCAACTCTGGGTTGATTTTTCCAACTCTAAGGCTACCTTTAGAGACTAAGTGACTCAATTCCTTCTATAACCACTCCAAACCCGAGCTAACCAATTCTAACTCATCATGAACAGTCTAACCAATCTACAACAAGGCAGAAACAGAGAAAATAATGCATGCTCTACGTAACGACCGGCCGAGTCGTTACAAGATACCATGCTCCCAGGTTTCATTGTGTACTATTTTCAGCATCTCGTTTGACATTATCACCTAAAAATTCTGTCTCTAGGATAAATGACAACATTAATATAAATTGTTACTCATACAATCATAATGTTGTAACCTTCTACGCACTTAGAAATCCTGCTTTTAGGAGTTCTGCGTATAAATCATTCGGCTTTTATGTGCGCATATTAGATACCATGTTTAGAATTTTGTTCGTACTCGCTCAGTCACACCTAGTTAAACTACTGATGCATGAAAATGGTATAAAACAGTCTCCCCATGTTTTAAACAAACTGGCAATAATCATGTATCTCTTGTAAAACTTAGAACAACATGATTTAGGTAAAACAACTTCAACATTGTTTCAATAATTCTGGTAACAATTGAGCATTCTTCCACGCATAGGCAAGCCTTATGTAATTAAGGTTGTTAAAACTGGACTACGCTTCTTTCATGTGCACTATCTAACTGCCAACAAGCTTTAAATCAGTAGGCAAAACTGATTAAGACTTCCTCACTGAGTTATGTAATGAACATGCCTCTCTGTTATTACCACTTAGATACCATGCTTTAGGATCTGGATTAAAAAACCAAGACCTTAACCGTGTTTGAGTCATGTTGTTTCTTTGCATTATCTGTGGAGGTACTTGAGCCCTTTTCTATTTATATGTTATCCCCCTATCTGCAGTCCTATCTGTTTTTTATATGTCGCTTAGCATTTTGCCTTTAAACCTGAGGGTCTTCCTAGAACCTCCCTCATAGGATAGAAGTCCTAAACTTCTTCAGGACTAATAGGAAGGGACGGGTAACAACATGCAATAGAGGTCGTGACCAACACTCGCTCTAATTACCTTTACAGGTGGAAAAGGGTAGATATGGATATGATGACCGGTGCACTAATACCACGTGTAGCCCCTCTTTGAGGAGTGTCATACCGGGTATTGCATTGATGCGATCCATTTTAAAAACAAACCTAGGATACCCCTATCCTATTTACATGCTTAGACTATGATCCTTTTCAAAATTTATTTAGCTATTAAATATTTCAAACTAGTAACATATGTGTGATTAGACTGTGAATATTTCAAAACCATCTACTATTTTAGACAATAATTGCTTACTTGCTAGTTGTACAAATTCACAAAGTTATTTTGTCGGGAAACACATTTGTGTATTTTGATGGGTGCCTAACACCTTCTCCTTAGGATAATTTCAAGCCCTTACCCTATCTCTGGTTAACAAACTTGTTTGTAAATGAACCTTCCCAAATAGGTGCCCTAACGCACCTTAACTCGTTAGGTGGCGACTCTTCAAAAACTTGCAAACCCCTTTCCCAAAAGGAATGAGTTGTCCCAACCAATGTCAAAAACCCTTGACCGACCCCTAAAGGAGTTGGAAAAAGGGGGCGCGACAACATGGGGTCAAATTTGATATTTAAGAAGAAACGAAGGCTCGAGTAGGCATATTGCGCACTTTCTAGTAAAATAGACGTAACTCTTTTCTCCGAACTCCATTTGGCGATATAATATATGGTTGGAAAGCTAACACAAAGGGCTACAACTTTCATGTTTACATTTTTCCAAATTCCAAATGGAACAGGGTGAAAAACTCAGTCAAAACCACGACCGCGGACCTGGACGCGGACTGAGGTAGTGCACTGGGAAGGTACCGCGAGCGTTCAAACCTGAAAAATTGTCCTTTTTCGCGTAGGAGAAGGTATAATTATTTGGGCCCAACCCTACTTGGTATATATACATGGAAAAACGGATTTTGAAGAGGTTGGATATACTTTTGACACAGATTTGACCTAAGGAGGCAGAGACATAATAGGAGCAAGGCGGAGAATTCTTCTACGAGTTTTTTCTTCCTCTTCTTATTTTTCATTGTTGGTTATGACTTTTAGTATTGCATTTTTACATACTATTATGAATAGCTAAGTTGTTATCTAGGGTTTTGATGGAACCTTTTGTAGGATAAATTCTTGTTATGTTTTTTTATAATTGAGCCGTTGGATTTCTCTACTTGTTCAACTACGTGTTTATTGTTGTTGATTGAATGACCATCGATTGACTGTGACTATTTATTATGTGTTGCTTGATAAAGGATACATATTTAGGTGGTTTTTGAACAACGTCACTCCTAACGTATGTGAGAAATCAATACAACTGGTTTAAAGGTAGGTTTAGAAATAACAAAGCCTTGACGTGGTCATAATGAGCGATTAGATAAAGCCAACTAGCGTAGTTAGAGAGAATATGTCTAGTACATTGTTGTAGCTGCTCGAGAGATAATTACGGCACCTCAAGTGCTCAAGATCAGTAGAGAATACATAGGCGAAATTGTAGGGAACATAGCGGGAAGGATTCCAACATTTGGGGAAATCATAACTCTAGACCACCTTAGTTCTGTCTCAAATTTCATCCTTCTTAGTTTATAATTTTACTGCTTTATAATAGTTGTTAGTTAATTAGTTAGAAATAAATATTATAATCTCAATAATTAGGAAATTGTTTGGACTTGTGTTTCTTAGAAATATGGAACAATCATAGCGAAACCTTAGTTCTCTGTGAGATTCGACTTCAGACTTTTAGACCAGATTATATTTGTAGCGACCCCTTATCCTTTTTAGGACTAGAGTTGGGCGTGATAAGAGTACAACCGACCCACTATACTCCATAAGTGTCGAGACTAACCTCGACGAGTTAGTGACGAGGTTATAACAAGACACTCATATTAAACTTGTACAAAACATGTATATATGTACAACAACAACAAAACAGAGGTTTAACATTGTACAACTGGGAGGGGACGTGCGAATGGGGGGAAATACGATAACTATGATAGATATGACATCACAAGATAGGCAAACAAGTCCTAATCCCTCAAGTCAAGGTTAACCACGACACTTACCTCGATCTACAATCAAATCAAAGCTCAATTGGGGCCTCTCCTCTAAAATCCGCCTCCAAACCAATCGAATCTAACCAAATATCGTCCAAACAACTCAAAATTAAGCTTTAGAAATTACCCATGAGTGAAAAGATACAAACTTTAATGATTTCGGAAAAAGTCAACAAAAGTAAACCCCGGGCCCTCTTGGTCAAAATCAAAGATTTGAACCAAATCTCAATCACCCATTCACCCCGAGTTCGGTTATGTAATTAGTTTTGAAATCCGACCTCAATTCGAGGTCTAAATTCTAAATTTACAAAAATTTCTAATTCTACCCAAATCCCTAATTTCTACCATGAAAATCCTAGATTTGATGTTAAAAACTTATGAAATATAATGGGTAATTGAAAAGAAGTATATTAAAGTCACTTACCAATGAATTTGGAAGAAAATCTCTTAGGAAAATCGCCTCTAGGGTGTTTAGGGTTGAGAGTTTGAAATAAATGAGCTAAATCCCGTTTTCTCCTCTTTTGTCCAGACGCATATGTCGCAATTGCGACTTGGGCTTCGCAAATGTGATAAATGCTTCGCAAATGCGAAGAAATCCACATCTCTGCTGCCATCGCAATTTCAATGGTTTGTTTGCAAATGCGAACACTGAACCTAACAGAGACCATGTATTATCGCAAATGCGAACCAGACCTCGCAATTGTGAGGTCTGAGGACTGTGCACCAGAACCAACAAAGTTCAAACTCTTTCAACACTTCGCCACGCGTCCGAAACTCATCTGAGCCCTCGGGAATCCAAATCAAACATGCACACAACTCCAAAAACAAATACGAACTCGCTCTCATGATCAAAACGCCAAAATAACATCTAGGACTATGAATCAGACACCAAAACAAATGATATTTTCAATGAAACTTAAGAACATGAATTTTTTTAACCAGATGTCCGAATCACGTCAAATCAAATCCGTTTCGCACCATATTTTACACACAAGTCATAAATATTGTAATGAAGTCATACAAAGTTCCAGAACCAAAATCCAAACCCGAAAGCCACAAATTCAACTTACGGTCAAACTTAGAGAATTCTTTAAACCTTTAGATTTCTAATTTTCAACAAATTGCGTTAATTAAGCTAGACACTTTTGAATTCGATTTCAGGCATACGCCTGAGTCCCAAATCACGATACAGATCCATCGGGACCATCCAAATACCGATCTTGGTCCGTTTTCTTAAATTGTTGTCTGAAGTCAACTCAAATGAGTTTTAAGGCACAATTTCAAATTTTTATCAATTTTCTCATAAAAACCTTCTAGGAAAAGGACAAAGACTGCACGCAAATCGAAAAAGGCTAAATAAAGCTATGCGAGGTCTCGGAATATAAAAATAAAGGGTAAAACTATAAATGACTTATCGGGTCATCACACTTTGTTTATTATTTTAAGGTGGATTGTCAATATATAACAATTTATGGAATAAACCTCTACTTCATACTGGATGATATATTTTGACTATTCAAATCATTCTGTAGATAATAATAAGTAATTATACAATACAATATTATTGCTTTGATAGAACTATATATGTTACATTGATTCAAATCTTTAATATGTATGTTTACTTTATGTGTTATATTTTAATTAAATTAAATTAAATTATAATTAAAGTCTCTTACAATAAATATTTAAATTTATTTTTCTCTTTAAAATGATTATAAGACCTCGGTACTATCCTGATTGGTAATTTGACACTCAAAAGCACTTTTTAGAAAGAATAGTCAAACACAATTTGTTTAAAAATATTAAAAAAAGTATTTTTTAAATTAATTGTAAAACACAAAATGTTATTCTTCAAAAGTTCTTTTGGAAAAAGAATTTTTAAAAATTATTTTTAAAAATAAGCAATTTTTGGCAACTTGGACAAATGGATTCTAATTTATCTTTGATTTTCATAAATCTTTTCCTTTAATTTTTGGGGAAAAACAACTAAACCACTCAATTGGGACATTCCACATAACATCTCCAAAAATCACTAGGATATGGACTTCCCTCAAAATTATATAAGTTCTATCTTTACTTTTTTACCAAGCTTTCAAAAATAGAGGGATTAATAATTGTATTGATTATAATCAAACTTAATAATGTAAGGATTGTAATGTAGAATTAGTAAAGGATGAAACAAATGCATACATTAATAATGTAAGATTATAATGTAGGGATTATTTGTAATTAAATATTTAATTTTTTGTAATAAAAAAATTAGTTAGAAGATCAAAAGGTATTTTTTGTCGTTTTAGTTGATTTAATTCATGCATTGCTAATACTGGTATTCTTACTTTATATTTTATTCCACATTAAATAATATATAATTCCCGCAAGCTTAAGTAGGTACTAGGAAAACCAAAATATCAACCAAACAATGAATAAAACTAGGGTGTCTTGGCCACCTGACCCTTTTTAAACTTGAATTGTAAATTGACCTTTAAATTTTTATTATTGCAGGATTGACCTTCTTGCTTAATTATTGCTTAAATGAGAATTGGGTTAATTGGGACCTGCACTATGAACAAGTTGTGTGAACAAAAAGCATCTTTTTTCGGTTTCTTATTATGCAGTAAAGAAAGAAAGTGAGGCGGACTACGATTCCATTCGAAGTAACATTACAGGATTCGATTCAAGGAAAGAACTTGTATTACTAGGATTTAGTAACTCTAAATTTAGCAATTCCTACCAGGTGGTGGGTCGATTCCCTTGCTATAGGGAAGGAATAGCGAGATGGTTATCGGAATCGTTGAGGGCATTAGCTATGATATACACTATTAACAGAACAACCAATCTTCGTATTGGCTAACATGATTGAGCCCCTGACGGTCACCGTTTGGCTAACATCTTTGATGGCTGGTTCATAAATCACTAACGCTTTTAGTCTTGTGTTAAGTGTTCACATAGCGACTAAGGTCCTAACAACTTGATGTCAGACTTGTAAAGTGAAAGGAAAATTAGATTTTATCCCTAATGTTTCACTTATTACACATTGACCTCAACCTATAGAAATGTAATATTTCCATATTTTAAAAAAAACCCAAAAATCCCAATTGATTCCTACCGCTTCAGCACTTCCCAATACCCATTTTCCACGGCTGACTCCTCCATTGCATCTTATTTTTCTTTTATTTCCTACGAAAAAGTCTTCTCCCGTCTTCCTCATTCCTTCTAAAGTCTCATTCTTTTAATTTATTGATTAAGGAGAGGAAGTACACATTTTTAGATCTGTCGATTTGGGATAAAATTGGAGGTACATTGAATTGATAATTCATTTTAGGTGATATATTATGTAATTCTTTCGTCTAGTAAGTGTTTGCATCTCATCTTCTTCATCATCGTTAATTTGAGTTCCTGCAGATTTTCTATGCACAGTACTCGATCAGTAAAGTATAATAAACCACTTTTAAAATAGGCCACTGATTCACAATAGACTGATGGAGGATTATATATTAGTATACAATCTTTATTCTAGTGAATGGGTCGAGGGGCCAAATAGTTGGAATTGGAATTCCTATACAAAGGTTATAGTATATATTAGTATACCCAACAATTGTACATGGGCACCGGAAAAAAAGGCAAAACTAAATGTTCCATCTGTAATGAACTTGGCCACAAGACTTTCTTACGACAACACATACGATTCTATTGACAACAATCGATTTAAGTAGTTAATTTCATGTCCGATGTGAATAAACGTTGGCAGCCAACATGCAAAGGACTTGTCTAATTTATTGAATATGTCAATTCAAAATATTCAATCGATTATGGAAACTCTCAACCGTCACGTCATTTACGAAAAGGCATATGTAAATGAATCATTTAATGTCAAAATCTGCCTATAAATATAGTAGATCTGATCAAAATTATTCATTATTCTCCCGAGTAAACTAGTGCAAACAGACAACACAATCACTCAACAAAGAAATTCCTATGAGGCCAAGGCCAAGGCCAAGCATGGATGCAATCTACATCAGAGAGTCACTGAATATGCTTATCCGAAAAATCCAATAAGACAAGGTCAGGCAAGAGACCAACATTTGCTAATTTATTTTTTTGCTTTGTATGGGGAAACTATGCGCTGCTATGTAGGCAGATAATAATGTCACGACCCCAAAATCAATACTGGTCGTGATGGCGCCTATCGTGAAACTAGGCTAGCCAATTTACCTCAATGAATTAACACTTTCTATTTAAGCTATAAATTATCATATTCTTATAAAGTTCTCTTTTTAAAAACATATTCAACAGTAATAATAATGAAACGATTAAGTCTAACCACGGCCCAACATCTGGAGTCAACAGTCATAAGCATCTAAAGGAGTAAATACACAAAATACTATCATTTCTTTGCTAATACAGATGTAGAAAATACGAGAAATATATAAACTAGGAAAGGAAAAAGGCATGCTATGGATGCCAAAAAACTACCTCTATCCTCGAAGTGGCTCCAAGGCAAGTGGAAGTCAGCTAGCTGTAATGACCTGGCCGATCATTTTGAGAGTTAACGCCCCGATTCCCTGATTACTATTCCTCCCATGTCTTATTAGATTAATGGAACGACTCGGAGCGTTGAGTGATGGAAATTGGAGTGTTTTTGGACATATAGTCCTTTAAGGTGAGCTTTAACCTTAGAAATTGGACCGTAGCGGGAGCTGTGCGAAGACGGATCCAGAATGGGAATCCGTTTATCTGTTAGCTCCGTGGGGTGATTTCGGGTTTGAGAGCGTGTTCAGATTGTGTTTTCGAGGTCAGATGTAGATTTAGGCTTGAATTGGCGAAAGTTAGAATTTCGGCGATTTCGGCCGATAGGTGGGATTTTGATATCGGACTCGGAACAGAATTCTGAAAGTGACAGCAGGTCCGAAATGTCATTTATGACCTATGTGCAAAATTTGAGGTCATTCGAACGAGTTTAAACGTGTTTCGGCGTCGAGGGTGAATTCTTGAAAAATTCCTAAGTTCATAGGCTTGAATCTAGGCATTCTTGAGTATTTTGATGTTATGGGACGTGTTTTTAAGGCCTGACCAAGTTTGAATAGGGTATTGGGGCCAGTTGGTGGGTTTGGTTGAGGTCCCGTGGGGCTTCGGGGTTGTTTCGGACGCTCAACGGAAGAATTTTGGACTTGGTAAGTTGCTGAACTGGGCAACCTTCTGGTGTTTTCGCACCTGCGAAGGATTTCCCGCAGGTGCGATCATGCATGTGCGATATAGAGGTCACAGGTGCGAAGTTGGTTAGGCTGGGCAGTGTTCCCAGGTGCGACCTGGGTCCCGCAGGTGCGGAACCGCATGTGCGACCAATGGACCGCATGTGCGACCCCAGGAGATTTAATGAAATTCCGTACCTGCGATGCCTTTTCCGCAGGTGCGGTGAAAGGGACCGCGGTGCGGAAATCCCTGTTCTTATTCCAAAAATCCGAGGGTTATGTTATTTCACTATTTTGAGTTGTGGGAGCTCGGGAGAGGCGGTTTTTGAGGGACTTTTCACTTGGGTGTTCAAGGTGAGTGACTTCTAAACACCATAGGTTAATTTTCATGTTCCTAATCTTAAATTCCACCCTTAAATTCGAGATTTTGAGTTAAAATTGGGGAAAATTGGAAGAAACTTCCTAGACCGATTTTTGGGGTTTTGATTAAGTATTTGACCTCCGATTTGAGAGATTTTTATATGGTTAGACTCGTGAGTGAATAAGGATTCAGAAAATATAAATTTTACCCGATTCCGAGATGTGGGCCCGAGGGGCATTTTGGTCAAATTTTCTAATTTCGCGTTTTAGTTCCGAAATAATTAGTTATTTTGATTTCTTGAATTTATATTTATATTATACCATCGAATTGAATAGATTTGGGCTACCCGGAGTTAGATACTCATGGGAAGAGCGTGATTATTGGTTGAATTGCACAGTCGAGGTACGTGGCTTGCCTAACTCTGTGTTGGGAAATTTCCCTTAGGCATTTTAACTAATTTTTGCTATAAAACCCCGTGTACGTGAGGTGACGGACGCGTGCACGGGACATTTTCATAGAAGTTCCATATTTCTTTCTACAAATGCCTCATTTTCAATTCTATTATTACTGTTATCGGTTGAACTGCATAGTAACTTAAGATTTTACCCTGGTAAATTGATTTCTAACTGGTTTTCCAAGCGTTACTATTATTTGAAACTGATTTAAGGATTTTACTCCGGAATTTCTAATGGATTTTCTTAAAACCTTTATACTAAGCTATTTTGAGATTTACCTTATATTACGTACATACATAGGTATTGCGGGCAGAGACCTGAACCTTTCCCTCATACTACATTGCATACATAGGGATTGCGGGCATAGACCTAAGCCTTTTCCTCATACTGCATTGCATACATAGGGATTGCGGGCAAAGACCTGAGCCTTTCCCTCATACTGCATTTCATACATAGGGATTGCGGGCATATACCTGAGCCTTTCCCTCATATTTCATTGCATACATAGGGATTGCGGGCAGAGACTTGAGCCTTTTCCTCATACTGCATTGCATACATAGGGATTGCGGGCGGAGACCTGAGCCTTTCCCTCCCATCGCATTGCATACCTAGGGACTGCGGGCATAGACCTGAGCCTTTCCCTCATATGGTTTTGCATTGTGCCTTTCCTTCTTATTGAGCTTTATATATATTGCGTTGATCTGAGCATTTAACTATATCTTTTCTTGCTAGTCTTTACTTAGAATTTCTGCTAATTATTACCTGTCTTACTTACTTGTTCATTATACTTGTTATTTTGCAAACCTAAATAGGGCCTCAACCTGACCTCGTCACTACTTGACTGGGGTTAGGCTTGGCACTTACTGAGTACCGAATGTGGAGTACTCACGCCCTTCTGCGCATGTTTTCCCCATGTGCAGATCCAGGTCCCAGTACGCAATATCACCGCTAGCCAGCAGCCAGTGCCAGGAGACTTGAGGTATAATCTGCAGCGTTCGCAGATCTTCGAGTCCCCTTCCTATCTTAGCGTAGTTAGCTCTTGTAGATGAGCCTATACTGCCGTTTCTTTCCAGTTGTACATATTGAGATGTAGAGTCAGCTTGCAATGTATTGATGATATTCCGGGTCTTGGGTATAGCAAACCGTAACGCCAAGCGGCGTAGAGTATTACTCTGGCTTTAGTTCATTTTATTACTATCTTCGCTTGTTATCTTAAATTCTCGTTGAACATATAGGCTTACCTAGTCGTCTAGACTAGGTGCCGTCACGAGACCCAGTCGGAGGGAGAATTGGGTCGTGACAAGTTGGTATCAGAGCGTCTAGGCTCATTGGAGTCACAACATCACAAGCCGGTTTATTAGAGTCTCGTGGATAGGTGCGGAGACGTCTGTACTTATCTTCGAGAGGCTATGTAACTATTAAGAAAGATCATACTTCTTGGAATCCCTTCTCGTGCTGATTACTACTACCAAAATTCTTAAACTATATTATATTCTTGCTTACAAATGGTTCGCACTCGCACCAGACGTACCGACGATTAGGCACCCGAGCCCCAAGCCAGAGCCACCAGAGGCAGGGGTCGGGGCAGGGGACGAGCATACGGTGCAACCCGAGCACCGGCTAGCGCAGTGGCGGAGGATCCCTCAGCAGCTACAGATGGAGGAGCACCGGAGGTTCCTGCTATTACTCCAGCCCTCCAGGAGACCTTAGCTCAGTTCTTGAGTGCCTTCAGTACTCTGTCTCAGGCGGGGTTACTTTCGATAGCCCCAGCTACATCCCAGGCCGGGGAGGGGCACAAACTCCCGCAGCCCGTACTCCTAAGCAGAGGGTTCACATGGGGCAGGTCCCAGAGTATATTCCTATGCCTCCAGCAGCTCCAGTTTATCCTAAGGCCAGGGCAGCTGCATCAAAGTCTGAGCATCTTTGTCTTGAGAGGTACAAGAAGTACCACCCACCTGAGTTCAGCGGTTTAGCTTCAGATGACGCTTTAGGTTTTCTTGAGGAGTGTCATCGCATCCTTCGTACCATGGGTATTTTGGAAACGAGTGGGGTCTCTTTCACTACTTTTCAGCTGAGTGGAGCAGCCTATCAGTGGTGGAGTGCATTTGAGCTTAGTAGTCTGGACGAGGCAGCCTCACTTACTTGGGCTCAGTTTTCTGATATGTTCTTGCTGGAGTTTGTCCCTCAGAGTCTCAGGGATGCTTGGCGTGCGGAGTTTGAGCAGCTATGCCAGGGTACTATGACCGTGTCAGAGTATGCGGTCCGGTTCAGTGACTTGGCATGACATGCATCAGCTTTAGTATCTACTGTTAGAGAGAGAGTTCACCGTTTTATTGAGGGACTCCATCCTAGCATTCGTACCAGTATGGACAGGGAGTTGGAGACTGATATCACTTACCAGCATGCCGTGATCATTGCTAGGAGGATTGAGAGTATGTTGACCCGGGACAGAGAGGAGAGAGAGGCCAAAAGGTCTCGAGAGATGGGTCATTTCTCATGAGCTCGTGCACCAGCAGCACGCTTTGGTAGGGGTTTTGTGAGTCGCCCGGTACATTCAGCTCTTCCAGCAGCCAATGGTATTCTAGAACCTCCTAGACCTCGGGAGCCTTATTATGCACCACCAGTATCTCAGGCGCCTCCTGCTCAAGGTGCTATCACCGGCCAGTCCAGCAGGCCAGTTCAGAGTCAGCATCAGCAGTCACGCCCTCAGAGGGGTTGTTTTGGATGTGGTGACCTTCGTCATGTGATCAAGGATTGCCTTAGAGTTAGGAGGGGTGCACCACCAGAGACTTATAAGGTTCCACGTCTGCCACCAGGTCCCCCAGCCATACTTCCAGCCTCAGCTGCTACCCCACCATCTCAGGCAGCTCGAGGTGGAGGTCGGGGAGGACNAGAGACTTATCAGGTACCACGTCTGCCACCAGGTCCCCCAGCCATACTTCCAGCCTCAGCTGCTACCCCACCATCTCAGGCAGCTCGAGGTGGAGGTCGGGGAGGACGAGGTAGTCCTAGAGGGGGAGGTCAGGCCAGATACTATGCCCTTCCAGCTCGATCCGAGACCATTGCTTCAAATTCAGTCATCACAGGTATTGTCCCCGTTTGTCATAGGGATGCATCGATATTATTTGATCCAGGTTCCACATATTCATATGTATCATCTTATTTCGCCTCTCATTTGGGGATATCTCGGGATTCTTTGAGTTCCCCCGTATATGTTTCTACTCCTGTGGGAGATTCTCTTGTTGTGGACCGCATATATCAGTCGTGTTTGATTTCTATCAGTGGTTTTGAGACTAGGGCTGATTTATTATTACTCAGTACGGTAGATTTCGATGTTATTTTGGGCATGGACTGGTTGTCGCCCCACTATGCTATTCTTGATTGTCATGCCAAAACCGTGACGCTAGCTATGCCAGGATTTCCAAGGTTAGAGTGGAGGGGTTCGCTAGAGTATACTCCTCGTCGAGTCATTTCTTTTCTTAAGGCTCAGCGGATGGTTGCAAAGGGGTGTGATGCTTATTTGGCCTATGTGAGAGATGTTAGTGCCAACACCCCTACAGTTGATTCAGTCCCAGTTGTGAGGGATTATCCCGATGTTTTTCCAGCTGACCTTCCGGGTATGCCGCCCGACAGAGACATTGACTTTAGCATTTATTTATTGCCTGACACTCATCCTATTTCCATTCCTCCCTATCGCATGGCTCCTCCTAAGTTGAAGGAACAGTTACAGGAATTGCTTGATAAGGGGTTCATCAGGACCAGTGTATCGCCTTGGGGTGCCCCGATGTTGTTTGTGAAAAAGAAGGATGGGACGATGCGGATGTGTATTGATTACAGATAGTTGAATAAGTTGACAATGAAGAATAGGTACCCATTGCCCGCATTGATGACTTGTTTGACCAGCTTCAAGGTGCCAGGGTATTCTCCAATATTGATCTTCGTTCGGGTTATCATCAGTTGAAGATTCGGGAGTCGGACATCCCGAAGACTTCTTTCCGGACTAGATATGGTCACTACGAGTTCCTTGTTATGTCATTCGGACTGACCAATGCCCCAGTAGCTTTCATGCACCTGATGCACATCGTATTTTGGCTTCGTCTTGATACTTTCGTCATTGTATTCATTGACGACATTCTAGTATATTCTCGGTCACAAGAGGACCATGAGCAGCACTTGTGGACCGTGCTTCAGACCTTGAGAGAGAAGAAGTTGTATGCCAAATTCTCTAAGTGTGAATTTTGGCTTGATTCAGTGGCATTCTTAGGCCATGTGGTATCTTCGGATGGGATCAAGGTAGATCCGAAGAAGATGGAGGCAGTGCAGAGTTGGCCCAGACCGTCTACAGCTACTGAGATCCGTAGTTTCCTTGGTTTGGCCGGGTATTATCGTCGTTTCGTGGAGGGTTTTTCATCCATTTCAGCACCCATAACTAGATTGACCCAGAAAGGCGCACCTTTTATTTGGACATAGGAGTGTGAGGAGAGCTTTCAAAAGCTCAAGACAGCCCTGACTACAGCTCCAGTGTTAGTACTACCTACCGGTTCGGGGTCCTATACAATCTATTGTGATGATTGCCTACGCGTCCAGACAGTTGAAAGTACATGAGAAAAAATACCCTGTTCATGATTTTGAGTTGGCAGCGATTGTTCACGCCCTGAAGATATGGCGTCATTATATATACGGTGTTCCCTGTGAGATATATACGGATCACCGGAGTTTGCAGCACATATTCAGGCAGAAGGATCTCAATTTGCGCCAGCGTAGGTGGTTGGAGTTACTTAAGGATTATGACATCATCATATTATACCACCCGGGGAAGGCCAGTATGGTGGCCGATGCCCTAAGTCGCCGGGCGGAGAGCTTGGGTAGTTTTGCATATCTTCATGCAACTGAGAGACCCTTAGCTTTGGATGTTCAGTCTTTGGCCAGCCAGTTCGTGAGGTTGGACCTTTCTGAGCCTCACCGGGTTTTCTCTTGTGTTGTTGCTCAATCTTCTCTTTATGACCGCATTCGAGAGTGCCAGTATGATGATCCCAAACTTCGAGCTCTTCGGGATAGAGTTTAGCGGGATGGTGTCAAAGATATGACCATAGATGATGATGGTGTGTTGAGACTGCAGGGCCGTATTTGTGTACCTGACGTAGATGGACTGCGGAGGTTGATCCTTGAGAAGGCCCATAGCTCGCGGTACTCCATTCATCCCGGTACCGCGAAGTTGTAACAGGATCTGAGACATCACTACTGGTNTCGGACTTTGAGGAAGTATGATGCCATTTGGGTGATTGTGGACCGGCTGACCAAGTCAGCCCATTTCATTCCGGTGTTGACTACGTATTCCTCGGAGAGGTTGGCTTAGATCTACATGCGGGAGATAGTCCAGTTGCATGGTGTGCCGATATCTATTATTTCAGACCGAGGTCCTTAGTTCACCTCGCACTTCTGGAGAGCCTTGCATAGTGAGCTGGGTACCCAGATTGATCTCAGTACAGCATTCCACCCCAAGACGGACGGACAGTCCGAGCACACTATTCAGATTTTGTAGGATATGCTCCATGCTTGTGTGATGGATTTTGGAGGATCATGGGATCAGTACTTGCCCCTTGCAGAGTTTGCTTATAATAAAAACTATCAGTCCAGCATTCAGATGGCGCCGTTTGAGGCTTTATATGGTAGGCAGTGTAGGTCTCCAGTTGGATGGTTCGAGCCGGGCGAGGCCCGATTGTTGGGTATAGATTTGGTTCAGGATTCCTTGGACAAGGTAAAGGTGATTCCGGATAGACTTCGCACAACTCAGTCCAGGCAGAAGAGTTATGAAGATCGGAGAGTTCGCGATTTGGCATTCATGGTTGGTGATCGGGTTTTGCTTCGGGTATTACCCATGAAGGGCGTCATGAGATTTGGAAAGAAGGGTAAGCTGAGTCCGAGGTTAATTGGCCTTTTGAGATATTGCAGCGGGTTGGGGAGGTTTCTTATGAATTGGCCTTGCCTCCCAACCTAGCAGGTGTTCATCCGGTATTCCACGTTTCCATGCTCCGGAAGTATCACAGTGATCCGACTCATGTTTTGGATTTCAGCTCAGTTCAGTTGGACAAGGATCTATCATACGTTGAGGAGCCTGTGGCCATTTTGGACAGGCAGGTCAGAAAGCTCAGGTCGAAGGATATTGCTTCAGTCAAGGTACAATGGAGGGGTCATCCGGTCGAGGAGGCGACTTGGGAGACCGAGAAGGACATGCGTAGTCAGTACCCTCATCTATTCCCAGCTTCAGGTATGTCTCTATACTCGTTCGAGGACGAACGATTTTCTTAAGAGGGGGGGAATGTAACGACCTGGCCGGTCATTTTGAGAGTTAGCGCCCCGATTCCCTGATAATTGTTCCTCCCATGTCTTATTAGGTTAATGGAACGAGTTGGAGCATTGAGTGATGAAAATTGGAGTGTTTTTGGACATATAATCCTTTAAGGTGAGCTTTAACCTTAGAAATTGGACCGTAGCAGGAGTTGTGTGAAGACGGATCTGAAATGGGAATCCGTTGACTCCGTTAGCTCCGTGGGATGATTTCGGGATTGGGAGCGTGTTCAGATTGTGTTTTCGGGGTCGGATGTAGATTTAGGCTTGAATTGGCGAAAGTTAGAATTTCGGCGATTTCGGCCGATAGGTGGGATTTTGATATCGGACTCGGAATGGAATTCTGAAAGCGACAACATGTCCGGAATGTCATTTATGACCTGTGTGCAAACTTTGAGGTCATTCGGATGACTTTAGACGTGTTTCGGCATCGAGGGTGAATTCTTAAAAAATTCCTAAGTTCTTAGGCTTGAATCTAGGCATTCTTGAGTATTTTGATATTATGGGACGTGTTTTTAAGGCCCGACCAAGTTTGAATAGGGTATTGGGGTCGGTGGTTTTGGTTAAGGTCCCGGGGGCCTCGAAGTTGTTTCGGACGCTCAACGGAAGAATTTTGGACTTGGTAAGTTGCTGACTTGGGCAACCTTCTGGTGTTTTCGCACCTGCAAAGGATTTCTCGCAGGTGCTATCACGCAGGTGCGATATAGAGGTCGTAGGTGCGAAGTTGGTTAGGCTGGGCAGTGTCCGCAGGTGCGACCTGGGTCTCGCAGGTGCGGAACCGCAAGTGCGACCAATGGACCGCAGGTGCGACCCCAGGATATTTAATGAAATTCCGTACCTGCGATGCCTTTTCCGCAGGTGCGGTGAAAGGGACCGCAGGTGCGGAAATTCCTGTTCTTATTCCAAAAATCCTAGGGTTATGTTATTTCACCATTTTGAGTTGTGGGAGCTCGGGAGAGGCGGTTTTTGAGGGACTTTTCACTTGGGTGTTCAAGGTGAGTGACTTCTAAACACCACAGGTTAATTTTCATGTTCCTAATCTTAAATTCCACTCTTAAATTCGAGAGTTTGAGTTGAAATTGGGGAAAATTGGAAGAAACTTCCTAGACCGATTTTTGGGGTTTTGATTGAGTATTTGACCTCCGATTTGAGAGATTTTCATATGGTTAGACTCGTGAGTAAATAAGGGTTCAGAAAATATAAATTTTACCCAATTCCGAGACGTGGGCCCGAGGGGCGTTTTGGTCAAATTTTCTAATTTCTCGTTTTAGTTCCGAAATAATTAGTTATTTTGATTTCTTGAATTTATATTTACATTATACCATCGAATTGAATATATTTGGGCCACCCGGAGTTGGATACTCGTGGCAAGAGCGTGATTGTTGGTTGAATTGCACAGTCGAGGTAAGTGGCTTGCCTAACTCTGTGTTGGGGAATTTCCCTTAGGCATTTTAAACTGATTTTTGCTATAAACCCCTGTGTATGTGAGGTGACGGATGCGTGCACGGGACATTTTCACAGAAGTTCCATATTTCTTTCGACAAATGCCTCATTTTCAATTCTATTATTACTGTTATCGGCTCAACTGCATAGTAACTTAAGATTTTACCCTGGTAAATTGATTTCTAACTGGTTTTCCAAGCGTTACTATTATTTGAAACTGATTTAAGGATTTTACTCCAGAATTTCTAATGGATTTTCTTAAAACCTTTATACTACACTATTTTGAGATTTACCTTATATTACGTACACACATAGGGATTGCGGGCAGAGACTTGAGCCTTTCCCTCATACTGCATTGCATACATAGGGATTGCGGGCATATACCTGAGCCTTTCCCTCATATTGCATTGCATACATAGGGATTGCGGGCGGAGACCTGAGCCTTTCCCTCATATCGCAGTGCATACCTAGGGACTGCGGGCATAGACCTGAGCCTTTCCCTCATATGGTTTTGCATTGTGCCTTTCCTTCTTATTGCGCTTTATATATATTGCGTTGATCTGAGCATTTAACTATACCTTTTCTTGCTAGTCTTTACTTAGAATTTCTGCTAATTATTACCTGTTTTACTTACTTGTTCATTATACCTGTTATTTTGCAAACCTCAGTAGGGCCTCAACCTGACCTCGTCACTACTTGACTGGGGTTAGGCTTGGCACTTACTGAGTACCGAATGTGGAGTACTCACGCCCTTCTGTGAATGTTTTTTCCATGTGCAGATCCAGGTCCCAGTACGCAGTATCACCGCTAGCCAAGAGCCAGTGCCAGGAGACTTGAGGTATAATCTGTAGCGTCCGCAGATCTCCGAGTCCCCTTCCTATCTTAGCATAGTTAGCTCTTGTAGATGAGCCAATACTGTCGTTTCTTTCTTGTTGTACATATTGAGACGTAGAGTCAGCTTGTGATGTATTGATGATATTCCGGGTCTTGGGTATAGCAAACTGTAACGCCAAGCGGCGTAGAGTATTACTATGGCTTTAGTTCATTGTATTACTGTATTCTCTTGTTATCTTAAATTCTTGTTGAAAAAATAGGCTTACCTAGTCGTCTAGACTAGGTGCCATCACGAGACCCAGTCGAAGGGAGAATTGGGTCGTGACAAGTTGGTATCAGAGCGTCTAGGTTCATAGGAGTCACAACGTCACAAGCCGGTTTATTAGAGTCTCGTGGATAGGTGCGGAGACATCCGTACTTATTTTCGAGAGGCTATGTAACTGTTAAGAAAGATCATACTTCTTGGAATCCCTTCTCGTGCTGATTACTACTACCAAAATTCTTAAACTCTATTCTATTCTTTCTTACAGATGGTTCGCACTTGCACCGGATGTACCGATGGTCAGGCACCCGAGCCCCCAGCCAGAGCCACCAGAGGCAGGGGTCGGGGCAGGGGACGAGCACGCGGTGTAGCTCGAGCACTGGCTAGAGCAGTGGCGGAGGATCCCCCAACAGTTATAGATGAAGGGGCACCGGAGGTTCCTGCTATTACTCCATCCCTCCAAGAGACCTTTGCTCAGTTCTTGAGTGCCTTCAGTACTCTGTCTCAGGAGGGGTTACTTCCGATAGCCCCAACTACATTCCAGGCCGGGGGAGGGGCACAGACTCCCGCAACCCGTACTCCTGAGCAGAGGGTTCACATGGGGCATGTCCCAGAGTATATTCCTATGCCTCCAGCAGCTCCAGTTCAGCCTCAGGCCAGGGCAGCTGCATCGGAGTCCGAGCAGCTCCGTCTTGAGAGGTACAAGAAGTACCATCCACCTGAGTTCAGCGGTTTAGCTTCAGATAATGCTCTGGGTTTTCTTGAGGAGTGTCATCGCATCCTTCGTACCATGGGTATTGTGGAGACGAGTGGGGTCTCTTTCAATACTTTTCAGCTGAGAGGAGTAACCTATCAGTGGTGGCGTGCATTTGAGCTTAGTAGTCTGGACGAGGCAGCCTCACTTACTTGGGCTCAGTTTTCTGATATGTTCTTGCTGGAGTTTGTCCCTCAGAGTCTCAAGGATGCTTGGCGTGCGGAGTTTGAGCAGCTACGCCAGGGTACTATGATCGTGTCAGAGTATGCGGTCTGGTTCAGTGACTTGGCACGACATGCATCAGCTTTAGTATCTACTGTTAGAGAGAGAGTTCGCCGTTTTATTGAGGGACTCCATCCTAGCATTCGTACCAGTATGGCCAGGGAGTTGGAGACTGATATCACTTACCAGCAGGCCGTGATCATTGCTAGGAGGATTGAGAGTATGTTGACCCGGGACAGAGAGGAGAGAGAGGCCAAAAGGTCTCGAGGGACGAGTCATTTCTCAGGAGCTCGTGCACCAGCAACACGCTTTGGTAGGGGTTTTGTGAATCGCCCGGTACATTCAGCTCTTCCAGCAGCCAGTGGTATTCCAGCACCTCCTAGACCTCGGGAGCCTTATTATGCACCACCAGTATCTCAGGCGCCTCCTGCTCGAGGTGCTATCATCGGCCAGTCCAGCAGGCCAGTTCAGAGTCAGCAGCAGCAGTCATGCCCTCAGAGGGGTTGTTTTGGATGTGGTGACCTTCGTCATGTGATCAAGGAATGCCCTAGAGTTAGGATGGGTGCACCACCAGAGACTTATCAGGTTCCATGTCTGCCACCAGGTCCCCCAACCATACTTCCATCCCCAGCTTCTACCCCACCATCTCAGGAAGCTCGAGGTTGAGGTCAGGGAGGACGAGGTCGTCCTAGAGGGGGAGGTCAGGCCAGATACTTTGCCCTTCCAGCTCGATCCGAGGCCATTTCTCACAGGTATTGTCCCCATTTGTCATAGGGATGTATCGATATTATTTGATCCAGGTTCCACATATTCATATGTATCATCTTATTTCGCCTCTAAGGATATCTCGGGATTCTTTGAGTTCCCCCGTATATGTTTCTACTCCTGTGGGAGGTTCTTTTGTTGTGGACCGCATATATCGGTCGTGTTTGATTTCTATCAGTGGTTTTGAGACCAGGACTGATTTTTTATTACTCAGTACGGTAGATTTTGATGTTATTTTGGGTATGGACTGG
>ML283968.1:2137-89138 GCA_005239495.1 Nicotiana undulata | reverse complement strand
AGATGTTAGTGCGAACACCCCTACAGTTGATTCAGTCCCAGTTGTGAGGGATTATCTCGATGTTTTTCCAGCTGACCTTCCGGGTATGCCGCCTGACAGAGATATTGACTTTAGCATTGATTTATTACCTGACACTCAGCCTATTTCCATTCCTCCCTATCGTATGGCTCCTCCTGAGTTGAAGGAGTTGAAGGAACAGTTACAGGAATTGCTTGATAAGGGGTTCATAAGGCCCGGTGTATCGCCTTGGGGTGCCCCGGTGCTGTTTGTGAAAAAGAAGGATGGGACGATGCGGATGTGTATTGATTACAGACAATTGAATAAGATGATAGTGAAGAATAGGTACCTATTGCCCTGCATTGATGACTTGTTTGACCAGCTTCAGGGTGCCAGGGTATTCTCCAATATTGATCTTCGTTCGGGTTATCATCAGTTGAAGATTCGGGAGTCAGACATCCCGAAGACTGCTTTCCGGACTAGATATGGTCACTACGAGTTCCTTATTATGTCATTCGGACTGACCAATGCCCCAGCAGCTTTCATGCACCTGATGCACAGCGTATTTCGGCCTCATCTTGATACCTTCGTCATTGTATTCATAGACGACATTCTAGTATATTCTCGTTCACGGGAGGACCATGAGCAGCACTTGTGGACCGTGCTTCAGACCTTGAGAGAGAAGAAGTTGTATGCCAAATTCTCTAGGTGTGAATGTTGGCTAGATTCTGTGGCATTCGTAGGCCATGTGGTATTTTCGGATGGGATCAAGGTAGATCCGAAGAAGGTGGAGGCATTGCAGAGTTGGCCCAGACCGTCTTCAGCTACTGAGATCCGTAGTTTCCTTGGTTTGGCCGGGTATTATCGCCGTTTCGTGGAGGGTTTTTCCTCCATTTCAGCACCCAAGACTAGATTCACCCAGAAGGGCGCACCTTTTATTTGGACTGAGGAGTGTGATGAGAGCTTTCAAAAGCTCAAGACAGCCCTGACTACAACTCCAATGTTAGTACTACCTACCGGTTCGGGGTCCTATACAGTCTATTGTGATGTTTCGAGGATTGGCTTGGGAGCGGTGTTGATGTAGGAAGGTAGGGTGATTGCCTACGCGTCCAGACAGTTGAAAGTACATGAGAAAAATTACCCTGTTCATGATCTTGAGTTGGCAGCGATTGTTCACGCCCTGAAGATATGGCGTCATTATATATACGGTGTTCCCTCTGAGATATATACGGATCACCGGAGTTTGCAGCACATATTCAGGAAGAAGGATCTCAATTTGCGGTAGTGTATGTGGTTAGAGTTACTCAAGGATTATGACATCACCATATTATACCACCCGGGGAAGGCCAATGTGGTGGCCGATGCCCTGAGTCACCGGGCGGAGATCTGGGGTAGTTTGGCATATCTTCATGCAGCTGAGAGGCCCTTAGCTTTGGATGTTCAGTCTTTGGCCAGCCAGTTCGTGAGGTTGGACCTTTCTGAGCCTCACCGGGTTTTCGCTTGTGTTGTTGCTCGATCTTCTCTTTATGACCGCATTCGAGAGTGCCAGTATGATGATCCCGACCTTCGAGCTCTTTGGGATAGAGTTCAGCGGAATGGTGTCAGAGATATGACCATAGATGATGATGGTGTGTTGAGACTGCATAGCAACTGGCTCCTCCTCGTAGGCCAACCTCTCATCCAACTGAATAGTACTGAAATCGACAACGTGAGATAAATCAGCGTGGTATCTCCGGAGCATGGATACGTGGAATACCGGATGGACTCCTTATAAATTGGGAGGTAAGGCAAGCTCATAAGCAACCTCTCTAACTCGCCTCAATACCTCGAAAGGACCTATAAACCTCGGGCTCACCTTGACCTTCTTCTCGAATCTCATAATACCCTTCTTCGGTGAAACCTTCAGCAAAACCTTATCTCCCTCCATAAATGACACATCACGTGCCCTCTGATCTGCGTAGCTCTTCTGTATGGATTGTGCTGTGCGGAGCCTCTCCTGAATTAACTTCACCTTCTCTAAAGCATCTCTCACCAGGTCTATACCATATAACTTAGCCTCACCAGGCTCAAACCACCCGATAGGGGAACAACATCGTCGACCATATAAAGCCTCAAATTGAGCCATCTCGATGCTGGACTGGTAACTATTATTGTAGGCAAACTCGGCCAAAGGCAAGAACTGGTCCCACTGGCCTCCAAAGTGAAGCACACATGCTCTGAGCATGTCCTCCAATATCTGAACGGCACGCTCCGACTGACCATCAGTCTGTGGATGAAATGCTGTGATGAGATCGACCTGAGTACCCATCTCTTTGTGCAATGCTCTCCAGAAGTGCGAGGTGAACTGAGGACCTAGATCAGATATAATGGACACTAGTACACCGTGCAACCGGACTATCTCTCGAATGTACAGCTGAGCTAACCTCTCAGAAGTGTAAGTAGTAGCCACAGGGATTAAATGCACCGATTTGGTTAATCTATCCACATTAACCCAAACCGTGTCGACCTTCCGCAACGTCCGTGGCAACCCAACCATGAAGTCCATAGTGATGCGCTCCCACTTCCACTCAGGAATGGGCATCTACTGAAGTAGACCCCCTGGCCTCTAGTGCTCATATTTAACTTGCTGGCAATTAAGACACCTAGCCACATACTCCACAATGTCCCTCTTCATCCATCTCCACCAGAAATGCTGCTTCAGATCATGATAAATCTTCGTAGCACCAGGATGAACAGAATACCGAGAACTGTGAGCCTCTTCTAGAATCCTCTGCCTCAAGCCATCAACATTAGGGACACACAATCGATCCTGAAGTCTCAAAACACCATCCTCGCCAATAGTAACCTCCTTGGCACCACCCTGAACCACTGTCTCCCATAGTTCTGCCAAACACAGGTCATCATACTGTCGAGCCTTAATCTCCCCCAATAATGACGACTGAGCACCCACATAAGCTAGAACTCGATGAGGCTCTGAAAGATCTAATCTCACCAAGCGATTGGCCAAGGACTGAATGTCCAAGGTTAGTGGTCTTTTCTCTGCTGCAATATAGGCCAAGCTACCCATACTCTCCTCCTTCCTACTCAAAGCATCTGCTACTACATTCGCCTTGCCCGGATGATAGAGAATGGTGATGTCATAATCCTTTAGTAACTCAAGCCACCTGCGCTGCCTCAAATTAAGATCCCTATGCTTGAACAAGTGCTGCAGGCTGCGATGGTCTGTATACACCTCACAAGACACCCCATATAAGTAATGCCTCCAAATCTTAAGAGCATGGACAATCGCCGCCAACTCCAAATCGTGCACAGGGTAATTCTTCTCATGAACCTTCAGCTGGCCCAAAGCATAAGCAATAACTCTCCCTTCCTGCATTAATACACACCCCAAGCCAACACGTGAAGCGTCGCAATACACCGTATACATCCCCGAACCGGAAGGCAATACTAGAACTGGTGCCGAAGTCAATGCAGTCTTGAGCTTCTGAAAGCTCGCCTCACACTCATCGGACCACCGAAATGGAGCATATTTCTGAGTCAATCTAGTCAATGGGGCTGCAATGGATGAAAAGCCCTCCACAAATTGCCGGTAGTAGCCTGCTAGACCCAAGAAACTCCTGATCTCTGTCGCTAAAGTAGGACGTGGCCAACTCTGAACTGCCTCAATCTTCTTAGGATCAACCTTGCTACCCTCTTCAGATACCACATGCCCCAAGAATGCCACGGAGTCCAACCAAACTCACACTTGGAGAACTTTTCATATAGCTTTTGTTCTCGCAAGGTCTGAAGCACAACTCTCAAATGCTGCTCGTGCTCTCCCATGCTTCGTGAGTAAATCAAAATGTCATCAATGAAGACGATGACAAAGGAATTAATATACGGCCTGAACACCCTGTTCATCAAGTCCACAAATGTTGTCGGGGCATTAGTCAAGCCAAATGACATCACCAAGAACTCATAATGGCCATATCTCGTACGAAAAGCCGTCTTCGAAACATCCGAAGCCCGAATCTTCAACTGATGATACCCCGATCTCGAGTCAATTTTTGAAAATACCCTGGCACCCTGTAACTGGTCAAACAAATCATTGATGCGCGACAATGGATACTTGTACTTAATAGTTACCTTGTTCAACTAGGCGGTAATCAATACACATCCGCATAGACCCATCTTTCTTCTTTACAAATAGAACTGGAGCACCCCACAGCGATACACTCGGCCTGATAAACCCCTTAGCCAACAACTCCTCAAGTTGCCCCTTCAACTCCTTCAACTCCTTTGGAGCCATACGGTACGGGGGAATAGAAATAGGCTGAGTGCCTGGAGCCACATCAATACAAAAATCGATATCTCGATCCGGAGGCATGCCCAGAAGGTCTGAAGGAAAGACATCCGCAAACTCTCAAACAACTGGCACTGAATTAATCGTTGGAAACTCGGCGGTGGTGTCCCGCACATAAGCAAGATACGCCAAACAACCCTTCTCGACCATATGTCGAGCCTTCAGAAAGGAAATAACTCTACTGGCTGCACTAACTGAGGGACCTCTCCATTCCAGCCTAGGCAACTCAGGCATGGCCAAAGTAACCGTCTTGGCATGGAAATCCAAGATGGCATGATGAGGAGATAGCCAATCCATTCCCAGGATGATCTCAAAATCAACCATGTCGAGCAATAGAAGGTCCGCTCTAGTCTCGAACCCACAAAAGGTGATCACACAAGATCGATAGACCCGGTCTACCACCACAGAATCACCCACAAGAGTGGACACATATATAGGAGAATCTAAGGACTCACGAGGAACATTCAGAAAACAAGCAAATAAGGCTGATACATATGAATAAGTGGATCCTGGATCAAATAGCACTGATGCCTCCCTACCACATACTGAAATAGTACATGTGATCACAGCGTCTGAGGCCACTGCATCTGCTCGGGCCAGAATAGTAGAATCTGGCTGGAGTACCTGAAGTCTGACCTCCGCTGAACTGAATAGAAGCTAACTAAGCTCCCCTGACTAGCCTCCACCTCTGGGACGACCTCTACCAGCCTGTCCTCCACCTCTGGGTGGACGGAGCGCCGGTGTTGAGTATGTAGGCTGATAACTCTGCTGAACAGCCTTGCCCCGAAGTATGGGACAAGTCCTCCTCATGTGTCCTGAATCCCCACACTCATAGCATCTCACTGGTGGCATGGCCTGCTGCCCTGAAGAAGTAGGACCCTGAATAGCTGGGGGACGGTGAGAAACCTCTGGCATAACACTGAAGTAGGGACTGGGAGAACCCTGATGACCTGAATACCCGCCGGAGGAACCCTGGATGGCTGGTGGGCGATAAGAACTCTCTGGCATGGCACTGAAATAAGGCCTCACTGGAGCACCACGGGGAGGTGGTGGAGGAGCTCAATATGGAGACCTACTAGTCTAGCCTCTGATGAACTGACCCCTGCCCCTGCCTGGGGCACCTCGAAAATCTCCAGAAAACTAACTCTCTTATCCGGCTGACCCTGCTCCCTGACCCTCAATCGGTAACCCTCAATTCAGCGAGCTATCTCAACCACAAGCTGATAAGGAGTACCCATCTCCACCTCTCAGGCCATGTTGGCCCTAATACCTGGTGCAGCCCAGCTACAAATCTCCGCACTCTCTCGGCCTCTGTAGGTAGAATCATGAGGGCATGACGAGATAACTCTGAAAACCTGGCCTCGTAATCCGTCACTGTCATCTGCCCCTGATCCAGCTGCTCAAACTGATACCGCAACTTTTCCCTCTCGGAGGGTGGAATATACCTATCCAGGAATAGCTGAGTGAACTGATCCCATGTGAGAGGAAGGTAACCTGCTGGCCTACCCAGGATGAATGAATGCCACCATCTGCGGGCCCTGCCTTCTAGCTGAAAAGTAGTGAAATCAACTCCGTGGGACTCCAAAATCCTCATGTTGTGCAGTATGTCCCTGCACCTATCAATAAAGTCCTGGGCATCCTCGCCCCTCTCACCTCCGAAGACAAGAGGGTGCAATCGAGTCCATCTATCAAGTAACTTCTGTGGATCGCCGTCCGCAGCTGGTCTAAGCTCAGGTGCTACTGCTGGCTGTGCTCCACCCGCGGGCAGAGTACCCGGAGTCTAATATACTGCCGCTGCATGACCTGCGGCCTGGGTGGTAGAGGTCTGAAATCCCCCTCCCGCCTGAGATGTAGCAGGATCCGCTGGAAATAAATCAGCCTGAGTCATAGTATCTATGAACCGCATCATACGGCCAATGACCTCCTGGAAGCCTGGTGCAGTCATAAAATCTATCGGAGTTGGATCTGTTGGGGGCACCTCACCCTGCTCCTCAGAGATAGGATCCTCTGGGGGTGCTAATGGGGTAACTCTGGGACGCCCTCGTCCCCTACCTCGGGACGGTGCCCTCCCCCAGCCTCTGCCAAGGCCTGAGACTACAGGGGTAGTGGCATCTCCTGGGCCTGGAATATCAGTTGCACGAGTCCTCACCATCTGTGAGAGAATAGAAGAGTGAGATTTAGTAAGACCATCGACTACACGATAGGATAAGAATAAAGAGAGATTTTCCTAACACCCTGTAGCCTCCCGAAGATAAATACAGACGTCTCCATATCGATCCGCAAGACTCTACTAGGTTTTCTTGTGACTTGTGAGACCTACGTGAACCTAGAGATCTGATACCATGTTGTCACGACCCAAATTCCTACTCAGGTCGTGATGGCGCCCAACACCGAAGTCAGGCAAGTCAACACTAGTTACTAACGATATTACTTAAACAAATGAGATGTTTGAATACTTATCCAGTTTTAATTTAAGAAGTTCTTAAATGAAAGTGAGGAAATGAGGCAATGTAATTTAAAGAAACTCAAAAAAATCGTTTGCCAGCATAAAACAGAGTAGTATAATACTAGTGAATCAACTACGTGCGCTAAGACCTAGTGTCACAAGTCCACAGGTGACTAGTGGAATATACAAACAGACAAAATGAATGTACAACTGTCTGAAAGGGGGTAGACAGAAATATCCCAAAAATAGTAGAGGGATTGCGGCGACTGCAACGGCAGAGGGGTTGGGCAGGGATTTCTTTTTCTTTTTAAATAGTTTTTTTTTCTTTATCTTTTTCTTTTTTTTTTGCTAAAAAGATTTTAAAAACTTCATTAAAGTCAAAATCCATGTGGCTCTTTATCGTTTGACAATTTTTGCCATGTCAATGAATGTGAAATACACGCACCATATTTTTTTTTAATGATCAGCCTTTTATGTTTAGTAGGCATATATTCAATAAGGTTTGAGTAGGAATAAGCCTGTTTTGAGGTAGCCAGATGAAAATATTGGACAAGTTTGAGTAGCCGTAAATGGATTCCACCTTAAAAGAACTAGATACAACACCCGCCTGTTGGAGTATCCCTCATTAAACTAGCAGCTGAATTGAGCTTTTGCAGATCCAACTGGAGGTTTAAGCCTTCTTGAAATAATTTCTAAAAACTAAAAAATCTATTTTTAACCCCTACACGATTGTCCTTGAAAGAATTTCCTAACCAAATGGTAGGCTTTCGGTGCTTTCTCTTTCAACAAATAAAAGGGGAAAATATTATTTGTTACTGAACTTGATATTTTTAAATAAAAGTCGAAAAGGTAAATATTTTAAGAAAAGCCACAAGAGTATTAGTGATTATAAACACATAACGCCATGTAAATTGTGAACCTTTTGACGCTTCACATACACGAGTTGAGTGAACATTACATGATAGACACATCAACCATCACCAGCTAGCTAGGTAAAAAACATCATGAGTTTGCTCATAAACAGAAGTCACAACTCACAACTCACACGATCCTTAAAATATTGACATTGGAGGATATGTTGGTATATGAGCCCAATAAATCAGATCCATCCTAGCTATGGAATCAAGGGAGGGTGATTAACGAGGATAAGACATCAAGAGTTACATGGAGCAACACACCTGAGATTAAGCATTTAGTGTCACGACCCAAATTCCTACTCAGGTCGTGATGGCACCCAACACCGAAGTCAGGCAAGCCAACACTAGTTACTAACGAAATTACTTAAACAAATGAGATGTTCGAATACTTATCCAGTTTTAATTTAAGAAGTCCTTAAATGAAAGTGAGGAAATGAGGCAATGTAATTTAAAGAAACTCAAAAAAATCGTTTGCCAGCATAAAATAGAGTAGTATAATACTAGTGAATCAACTACGTGTGCCAAGACCTAGTGTCACAAGTCCACAGGCGACTAGTGGAATATACAAACAGACAAAATGAATGTACAACTGTCTGAAAGGGGGTAGACAGAAATATCCCAAAAATAGTAGAAACTCCATAGTGCCGTTGAGGAACGCCAGGAAGAGCAGCTCACCGTGTAGTCAAATCCCGGTAGTACTCTCAGCGACGAACACCCGAATGGTGACCAGGTGCAACAACCTCAGAACATGTACAATTAAGTACAGAAGTGTAGCATGAGTACATATAAACAAATATGTACCCAGTGAGTATCCCGTCTAAACTCGAAGAAGTAGTGATGAGAGGTAGACGTGTTACTCACTAGGGTCGTCATCAATAATATGATTTAATGAATCTAAACAGTAATAACATTTATGGAAAGCAAGTAGACATGAAGCATCAGTATATAAAGATAACGATCTCCCTGCAAGGGAAAGTAACAATATTGAACAAAAATCACAAGTTTCTTTCTCACAGAACAATTTGATTGGTAAGAATAATAATAAGACTCTCAATCAAGCACATAGCATATAATATGCCGAGGCGTATGGCCGAAGCGACGCAGAAATTTAAATGTGCACTACCGAGGGTCGAGCGGCACGAACCATAGATGCATCTATTACCCCGCTCGCGAATCGATCATGCGACGCGGTTGACATAAATATAAGGCTACCCCGCTCACGAATTATACATGCGACACGGGTGCTCGTAGATATACACAAAATTATCAGGAAATTCAGGAATTATTCTCAAATTCAGGGAGTTAAGCATTTAAACTTACACATAGCTTCCGAAATTCTCATGTCAATTTCAAGGATAATAAGCAACCAGGAACACAAGTAAAGATGCAGGTAAGGCACATAGAGTCATGCTTGTGAAATCCTAAATTCTCCCCGACACAACAAAGTAGTAGCTACGCATGGACTCTCGTCACTTTGCGCGTACGTAGCCCCCGCAATAAGGACAATTCAATCACTTACATTTACCTAAGGGGACAATTCCCTCTTACAAGGTTGGAAAGGAGACTCACCTCGCGTAGAATCTACTTCCCGGCCAAGATCGCGCTCGAAACTCCAACTTTACACCCGAGGACTTGAAACTAGTCAAATGATATATAAATACGTCAATGCATGCTCAAAGTGTGGAAATTCTCCTACTTATCTAGTAAATTCACTATTCTAGAAGAAATCGCGAAATACACCCCGGGGCCCACATGCTCGGATTCTGGAAATTTTCGAAGATAACACTCACCCATAGCCTAAGGGTCATTAATATATAATTTTTTTACGATTTCATGGTAGAAAAGTGGTGAGTTTCCCTAAAGTTCATCAACCCTAGGTTTTCACTCTAACCCCTTTGATTTCCACTAATTAGATGTTAATCTATCTAAGTTTTGGTGTAATAATTTAATATTTAAATAGAATTTACTTACCTCTTAGTAGCTAGGCCAAACACCCTCTTGGAAGCTCTCAAAATCGCTTATGATGGGGAAGAAAATAGTGAAAAATGGGGGAATCCCGTATTAAATGAACCACTGCCTTCAGTGATTCTCGCACCTGCGGCCATTGGACCGCACCTGCAGTCCCGCACCTGCGAAGAAGGCCAAGAGGGCCTGGGACCGCACCTGCAAAGGGACTTCCACACCGGAGGGTCCGCACATGCGAGGTCGCGCCTGCGAGAGAAGGTTCGCACCTGCGGAATTGGACGGGAAAGGTTGGGCCCGCACCGGCGAAGCTGGAGACCGCACCTGCGGTTGCGCTCCTGCGGAATTAAATCCCCACCTGCGGAATTCTCGCACCTGCGAGGTTGGGACCACAAGAGCGGTCCCGCACCTGCGGCTGGGCAACCGCACCTACGGTCACACCAGATCAGGTACACCAGCTACATTTTCAGCTGGTTTTTGGCCTCGTGTGGTGTCCGAGAGGCAGCTAGGCCCACCCGAGCCCCCATCCAATTATACCAACAAGTCCTAAATCATAATACGGACTCGCTCGAGCCTTCGGAACACCCGAAACAATGTTAAATCTCAAAATCACCCCTCAAAACCCCTAGGTTCAAACTTAAGAATTTCTAAGTTCTTGAATTCGGTTTCATTGCGCCGAACCGACCTATACTACTTGGAATGACACCAAATTTTGCAAGCAAATCATGAATGTCATAACGGAGCTAGTCCCGGTCTTAGAATTCCGTTTGGACCTCAATAACATAAAATCACCTTCCAAACCAAATTTCAAACTTAAGGAAACTCTATTTCGCTATTTGGCGCCGAAACGCTCTCGGGTCATCAAAAACTCATTCCGGACATATGTACAAGTCCGAAATCATCATATGAAGCTACTGGAATCATCGAAACTTGATTCCGAGGTCGTTTACTCAAAATATTGACGGAAGTCAAACTTGGCCTTAAAAGCCAACCTTAAGGAACCAAGTGTTCCTATACCATTCTAAACAGTTCCAAATCCCGAACTACCTGTCCCCGCAAGTCACAAATCATGATACGCCGCTACGGTAAGTATTATTTGAGGAATCGGGGTCCGAATACATAAAACAACCGGTCGGGTCGTTACATTTATCTAAATTATATGATTACCCGAAAAGTAATTGAGAAAAAATGGGGATTAACTCCTAAAAATATGCAACCAAATGACTGTAGGTTTAGTGTTTAGGTGGTGATTGAGTAAATAGCATACCTCATATGCACATCAACATCAACATCAACATCTGAATTATCTAAATCTGTTTCGGTGCTAGAATCTGCAAAATCTTCGGCTTCCATGAGCACTGCAGTCAATTGATGCAGGATGCTGGGTGCCTACAGCACTAATAAAAATCAAGTTACACATTAAAAAAGGCCTTTAAGCATGCTTCGTCTAGCAGAAAAATATATTCCCTTTTTTTTTTGTCATGCCAGATTTCAGAGAGAAAAAGAAACCACAACTAAAACTCTTTATTGTTCTGCGAGAACTGAATTAGAGATTGAAATCAGAGTTCAGAATGACCATGAAACTGACTGAAACAACAGGTAAAGATTTTTTAAATGTCAGCAACCAAACACAAAGACAGTGCTTCCGGAATACATGTTCTGGGATCCCCGTATACAAAAAACAAAAATAGAGAGGAATCCATCATTACAGAGAAAAAAAAACTATTCCTGCAGTGAATTGATGGAGTCTAGCATGCTTTCATCCTTTACATCTTGTATGTTGCACCAAAAATGCCAAAAACCTAGACATCTGAACTTTAAAAACTGTACAGTGTTCTCTTTTCCTTCAAAACAACTGGAATTCATTTCTCCCCACAAGATCCAACATATGCAAGCTGGCACTGCGTTCCATGTTCTTTTCAGTGATCTACTAATCCCCTCACTGCCCCAGCTGTTCAGCACTTCCTTCACTCTTTTAGCAGTGTATAAACAAATGGTTGCTGCTCTCGTCCTCCTTATTACACAAATACCATCTACTGCATACTTGAGGCATAAATCTTTTACAATCATAAGAGAACTTATCAACTCCCCTAAACTTACACCTTTGTTTGTCCTCAAGCAAATCAAACTACAAACAATACTTCTTAAGAACTCTATACTCAGGTAAGCATTTGAAATAAAGCACAACCAAGCCAAGAAGCGATTCAACCATGACACTTAAGACTTCGGTTGGTAACAACAATTATACTCAAATTCATGAATCTTCAACAACTTCCAGAGAACTCAATTTCCAAAACCAACACACAAGTACCAAGCTAGTCGAGAAGACTTTAAGTCATGACACTAAAGCTTCTAAAGTTATCCCTGATTCACAAGGCCACTTTCTAGAGTTTTTATGTGCCCCCACAAAACAAGAGATGTCCTCGCACACACTATATGATACTTTCATTTCTAGTATAGGTGCACCTAGTTCAAAATCATTTAGGACTTGTGGGAATGTAATCTAGGCTTTTGGTTAAAGGTAGGACATTAATAGGTAATGACTAATGTGTGACTACAACCTTCCTAAGCACTACAATTTCAACACTTCAAAATACTTCTCTTTTCAAAATTCCACTCTTTATGCTCCTTTTTCAACTTCATCACCACGTCAACCCTTTTATTTCACAACTCTCTCTCCATTTTATATCCATTTTTTTGTTGTTTAGATGCTACTTTTTTCGTGTTTTGTATTTTTCAACTCTTATTCACACTTTGTTTTCACTTTTACCTTCAATTCAACTTCATTCAACTACCACAATACATTTTCTCCCATCTCCACCCCAAACCTTAGGCTAAAAGCCTAAATTGTAGCTTCAAGAAGGTTGGGGCATCAAAAGAGGTTAACACAAAAGGGGATATTCTTGTAATATAATTTCCAATTAAAATGCTAAAGACTTAGGGGGTTGAATAAGGTAATCACGCAAAGCATAGACAATTAAGGCACAAGTGGTCTAAGGAAAGCAAAAAATTATTTTCTAAGCCAAACGCAACCAAGGATTTCGCCTCGGAACACAACTTGGAGAAAGTTCTAGACCATAACTAACACAAAATAACTCAACAAAACCTCACCTCACATGCCACATGCAAAACTCAAGGAAGATGAATGTATCCAAAGCCCAATTGAAGCACATGAACTCAAAAATTTGCCACAGCCTAAAGACTATATAGTGAACTCTAAACTAACATGGAACTTAAAGATCATGGCAAGATTAATCAACTCGACTACTCGTCAAAATTTTCAAAAGCATGCATTTCATGGAAAATTGATTCTAAGCCATATAGGCTAGAAAACTCATAGATGCTTGGAGGGAACTAAAGTAGCAGAAATGTCATGTAGTGGAGTTTCAAACTTTAGTACATTTTTTTAAAACCTCAAAAAAGCAAAGATTTTTGTTACTTTTTTATCTATACTGCTCAAGGCTGTTTGAGTTACAATGTATTCTTTTTGAATGTTGTCCAAGTTCTATTCATCCATCTTACTATTTCACACACTTTGAACTACTTGGAACATGGCTCCACATAAATATTTTGCCTCACAACAAGTCTAGTGAATTGCCTAAAAGAAACTTCAAGAACTGAAATATGGAGTTTAAATGATTAGCTAGTTGATCTTGCCACATGATTGAGAAAATTTTGGGATTATAAATATATGCAACCTAATGGCTACAGGATTTAATGTTTAGATGGTTATCTAGTAAATAACATACCTCATATAGTCATCAACATCAACATCTGAATTCTTTGAATCAATGTCTGCACCCAATCTTGAGCTTCAATAACTTTCTCTAGCACTGCATCCAGATGCTGGGGGAGCAAAAGCAGCACTGCATAACCGCTTCCTGATAAAAGAACAACTTATACCAACACGTGGGGACTCTCATTTTGCAATCACCGCTTCCTGCTCCTATTTGAAAGTTGTCATTGGGTTGACAACAGCAATTTCCAACTTAACTGGCCAATTTAAAAGCAAAGAGAAACCAGGTTACTGTGGGCAGTGCAAATATAGATTTAGAAAAAATTAAAAAGAACAAACCCAAAATGTACCTTATATCCATAAGAGTTTGTGCCAACTTTGTCCTAACATCTGCCTCCACTTTGGCTATTGAAGAAGTTCATTTGCTCAACTGGACCATGTCAATGCATGTGATTTTCCTACCACTGTCTCTTGATTAATTTTCGAGTTCAAGTATGCTAATAGAAGAAGTAACACTGCAATCTTTCTAAAGGAATCTCAGTTTTGCAATTTTCCATCAATTTCACGCAAAAGCAACACGGAATTGTCAAGCACACGCCTGCTTTCATAGATGATGGACCGGAACAATTCATGCCAAGGTTTTGGTTTATAGGAGCCTACTTCGACAAGGGGATTTTTGATCTGTGATCTCTTGTACAATTTCTTTGATGGCTGGACGTGCTTCCACCAGAAGTCAGAAAGTGCAATCTTCAAGAGCTTCCAATATTCTTCGCCATGATGCAACCTAAACAAACTACTTCCTTTGGTAGTCCAAACATAAAAGTCCATCCAATCTCGATCCAATATTTCCATTAAACCTCTTGCTTGTGGAACATAAAAGATTGGAATTCTTTTCCAAGGAGTTGCAACACTCATATCGCCTTTGAAGAATGGACACTTGATCTCCAAACCCCCTCTCGATAGAAAATGATAAACAAACTTGTCAACCACACCATCAGGGGAAGCTGCAAGCCAATCATCCTCACTCTTCATTTCCCGATATACCTGAAAATCAGTAAATGAGATAGGATTTCCAGTTATCAGCTTATATCTCTCAAGAGCCTCCTCTTCTTTGATGTTACTCCAACACGTATCTAAATTACGCGAGAAGGGTCCAATCGCCCCAATTTTCTCCAACCAGAGTTGGGGTCTGCGCTTAGGAAAAAAACCAACAGCTTGACCAAAAGTGCTAGCTGTAAGTTTACTCTTTCTCAATTCTTGCCAATTCTTGAACCAATGCTGAAGACCACATGATCGAAGAATTGGATGAGCGTTGTGTGAGGGAAATCTCGACAAAAGTCCAGCACTACTGTTGTTGTACCATCTTCTACACCTAGGAATTTGAGAAAGAGAAACTGCTATCTTCTTAATTTTTCTATAACACTTCTCATTTGATGAACATCCAAAACTGAAAGTAGCATAACGCATGACCTTCACTGCAGAATAAGAAAATGCTCAACTTTCCAGTTATTCAGTATATCACCATATCTAAATATGGGAAAGAGAAACTTATGAGTTATTTCCACCGATTCTCTAATCAAAGGGTATTTGTTTTATTTAAAAAATAATAGGTTCTCTATTGGAAGGGTTTAATGGGGGAAGGTTTTTTCAGGTTCTATGCAGAAAATGAGCTTCAATAACTACATGTATTTTTCACATTTTTCACTTCAGACAAAACCCACGAGACAAATTTACAGCCATTATCCAAGAAACACCCTCAAGAAATAAATAGGTATAGCAAAATGAACAGAACTCCAGGAAACAAAATCAGAAGATATAAAAACTACAGTAGTGCTCACAGTCAAGCTGATGGACTCACCTTTGCCAGGCCCAACGCAACAGAAAGCTGCTAACAATATTAAGCGCAGCTAAAATAGCTGAGAGTTGTATCAAGAAAGTGGGAAGAGAAAGGGTTCAAGGACCAAACAAAAAATTAAAAGTAAAGTTGTTTGGTCGGAGGTAAGGAAGAGAGTCGAGGAAGGGTTTTCGTTTTTCTTTTGTTTATTATTATACGTGGACAATACTTTGAAAAAATGCCAAAAATGGTCCCCCATGTTTGGAGTTGGTAAAAAAATATTCCTTAAATATACTCATGAACAATTTTAGTCTTTTTAGTGTAACTAAAGAATAATTTTTATCTCCATTAAATATTTAACGAAGTATGGTTTTTAAATTTATTGAAACTTTATTTTGATTATTTTAGTTTAGATTATTCGTATTTCAAATTTTATTTAGAATTTTCTTTTACGTGTAAATAAAAAAGTAATAAAAAAATAAATAGAAATAATAAGAAAGTGTATTATTTTTTGAGGGAATGATTAGCTTGGATAATATGAATTTTAAATATTCATGATCCTGGATGTGAATGTGTGAATGACTTATCCTTCGGTCTATTAGTAAAACATCTCTGTGAGAATCGTGAAAAATGTTGATTCGTCGTATTACAAGTTGGATGTTCTTAAATATTACGGGTTCGATAATCTATAAGAAAATTTTTATCTATTTTTAGAAAATTAAAAGATAAGAACAAAAGAAAAAAAAGAAAAAAAATACATTTTTAATATCATACGTATCTTTCTCATGTATGAGATGAATTATTTCTTTATTATTATTCCTTACTTGTAACGAAGTGAAATTCAATTAATTTAAGGCAATCGGGCAACCAGATGCTTCGACCCGCATTTAATAATGGACTACTCGTTGAAGATAAAAGTATATCGAACCAATACGAAGTTTATCATGAGTGGATTGTTTCCATTAATGGAAATTCATCTTTAAAGATAAATTTTTTATAGTTTCTACTATTTTTTTATCACTTCTACTGTTTTGTGTACTTTTCCATGTGCAATTTATGTTATTTTTGGACTATTATGGTGTTTGGTGCAACTGTTGGGTGCGATTTCTCGAATTTGATAGGACTTACATTAAGGGTATTGTTAGACCTCCGCCAATTGAGCTCGACTTGACAAAAAGAGTGTTGTCATGGGGAAGCAAGAGTGTTTCCAAGCTAAGGTGCATGACCAACACCAAAGCTAAAATGGGAAACAGGCAAGTGATGGTGAAGGGGCGAGGCAGCTTGGCAAGGGATTGACAACGAGTTGCGGACTGAGGGTGACACTTGATCATGGAAAATGCATCAAGGCATGAGGAATTGATGCCAAGGCAAAGGCAAGCCAAAGTGCAACGGGAAGGCAGTGTGCGGGCAGATTTGGCATGGCATTGAGTTGCAGCAAACGGACCAAGTTCGTGGGCAATGGCATAGGTAAATTGTGACTACAATGCAGCTGAATACATGGCATTGAAGCCTTGTTCAAGCTAAGGCACAAAATTGGGCAGCAAACTTCAGATTGACCAAGTCAAGAGTGGTTACCGGCACATGTTGTGCACATGGGCAGCAGTTGAGACTTTGCTAAAATGCTGGCAGCAATGTTGCACGTTTTTTGTGGACATGATCCCACTATTATTTAGCATGTTTACATGATCCTAGTAGTTGAGAGTTTTCAACTACACTAAGATAAAGTAGTTGGCTGAGTGGGCAAGTGTCTAAGCCTAAAAGTGGGCAAAGTGGGTTGTCCCATAATGTTATAAATGGGCATCATCCTTATGCTTTTGAGTATGTGAGAAAAACGTGTAGAGTGCACAAATTGAGTTAGGAAGGAGTCCTAAGTCTGGTTTTCAAGAGTGAAAACACCTAAGGCTAAGGGTAGTCTTGTGAGAAAAATCTGAGGGACAAGAGTGATCCTTCTTTGTACACGGTTGTACATGAGTTTGAGTTTCTTTGTATGCTTGAGTTAAATACAAAGTTGGGAAAGAACTTTCCTGTATATTGTGCCTTGTGTTCACTTTAATTTATGTTGCCTTATTCATATTTTCGTTGCCTAAATCAGTATCTAAACTTACTACGTTGAAGCTGCCTAAAATAATCTACGTCCAAAGTTGCTATAATTTTGGCCGAGTGTTGGAGCAAGCTGAAGTCAAGTGTGAAACTTGGATGCCGTGCAGGATGTTTTGGAGTAACATAAAACGTGCCTGTGACAATTGGTATCAGAGCGGAGCAGGTTCGTGATGGAGACACGACGGGCAGTGGCAGATTTCGTGGTCTTGTTTGAGAACATGGCCGGTGGTAACAACGAACTGCGGGAAAGGTTAACGAAACTGGATGCATTGCTTGGAAATGTCCCGGAAGGTGAAGAAATCCAGACTCTCGTGACAAGGATTGACTACGATTTGTGTGGTATAATAAAGTTTTGAAAATTTAGTTCCAGTTTCGATTTGTGTGGTATGGTAAGTCGTTAACCATGATTTGTTCTCTACATATAGTGAAGAATTATGACTTCAACAGTGGTCAAAACTCTTACCTGATCCTGAAATAGCAATTTCAGGTCTTCATCATGTTAAATATTTGAGAAAATATCATAAAAATTAAGGAATAATACATTTACTCCATTGGGGTTGTATCATTTTACCAGTTGGACCCTTAAATTTAGCGGGGGTCATATGATGTGATGACTCGATAGGTCATTTATGATTGTATCCTTCATTATTGTGTTTCGCGACCTCGAATAGCTCCGTTTAGACTTCCCCGATTTGCGTGCACAATATTTGTCTTTTTCCGGGAAGGTTTATGAGAAAAATAATGAAACTGAGAAATCATGCTTTAAAACTCATTTGAGTTGACTACGGTCTATGTTTTGTGTAAACATACCCGGATCAATAGTTTGACGGTCTCGGTGGGTCCATATCATGATTTGGGACTCGGGCGTATGCTTGGAATCAAATTCGGAAGTCCATAGCTTGATGTAATGTAATTTGTTGAAAACTAGCAATTTAAAGGTTTAAAGAATTCCTATGTTTGACTGTGCGTTGACTTTGTTGCTACCAGATTTGGATTTCGGTTCCAGAACTTGGTATAGGTTTATTTCAGCACTATAACTTGTCTACAAATTTGGTGCAAAATGGAGTTGAATTGACGTGATTCGAATGTCTGGTTGAAAAATTGAAATTTCTTAAGTTTCCTTGAAAATTTTATTTGTTGTGGTGTCCGATTCGTGGTTCTAGGTGTTATTTTGATATTTTGATCGCACGAGCAAGTTCGTATGATGTTATTACACTTGTGTTCATATTTGGTTTGGAACTCGAGGGGCTCAAGTGAGTTTCGGATAGGCTACAGACCCTTTGAACTTAGAAAGATTGTTGGTTTTTGGAAGTCTGATGTCATGTGGTGTGTCCTTCTTCGCGATCGCGAAGATACTCCCGCAATCACGAAGAGCAATATGATCTAGGGAGGAATTTTCACATCGCGAATGTGGAGCAGTGATGGGTCAGCCCTTCGCGAACGCGGAGCACTCATACGCGTATGTGTAGTGATAGGAGACGGGGAACTGGGAATGGAACTCTTACTTACACGAACGCGAGCCCAAAATCGCGAACGCAAAAGCGAGGTGGGCTAAGCCTATGCGAACATGTAGAGTTTGTCACGATCGCGTAAGCCAACTGGGCAGTGCTCTTCGCGAACGCGTCAGGTGTCTCACGAACGTGATGAACACTTGACCCCCAGTCATTTAAATATCCCAAAGATGGGATTTCACCCATTTTCACCATCTTTTCATTAGAGCTCGTCCTAGAGGCGGTTTTGAAGAGAGATTTCCTCGCCCTTTCATAGTTTTAGTATACTTTAACTTGTTTTCTTCCATTTCCATCAACACCCATTAATTTCTAACCTTAATCCATGTTCTTTCATGGTAGAAAATCAAGGTTTTGTGTAGAATTGGGGGTTAAAGTTGAGATATAGACCTCAAATTAAGGTCGAATTTCAAAAGTAATTACATAATCGGGCTTAAGGGTGACTGGGCAATTGAGTTTTGGTCAGAATCTCGGGTTTTAACCAAGCGAGCCTCGGGTTGACTTTTGTTTATTTTTTTGAAAAGTGTACATATATTAACTTCATGTATTGTAATTGATTTTTCTAGCATTGTTTGATGTTATTAAGTCAATTTTGGTTAAATCTGATTGGTTTGGAGGCGGATTTTAGAGGAAAGGCACCGATTGAGCTTTGATTTGCTTGCGGAGCAAGGTAAGTGTTGGGTCTAACCTTGATTTGAGGGAATTAGGAACCCTTGAGTTATCTGCTATGTGAATTACATGTGTAGCGGCGTATATGCAAGGTGACGAGTGTATATACGCCGTCAAAATAATTATTTCCATACTTTCACGTATTTCATTAATTATTTTATTCCATACCGTTACATGCCTTAATTGCTTCCTATGCCTTAACTTGCTACTTGTCACTTATTGTTCTAGTATTAAAATATTTGTTTCTTCCATGATTCCATGATTAATTGCTACTTGCCTTAATTGCCTTACTTGTATACTTTAATTGTCATATATTTGACTTTCCTTGTTGCTTTGTATTAATTGTAGCATTCCTTGATTTGCACGAGGTTGCTTATGGTTTTCCTTTCATATTCTTTATACATAGAGATTCTTGTGAATTGAGTTGTTTTATTGATTACATTTATTGATTTTTGTTTATAGATCGGTTGCACGCCGCAACAGGTAGAATAAGGGAGGATTGATATTTATATGGTGGGATAGGGTTGCTTGTCGCAACGGATTTCATATGTGATTTGATATGGTGAATTAAGGGAGTATTACGATATTGATTATGAATATACAGTGGGATCAGGTTGTATGCCCCAACGGATTTTATATGTGATTTGATATGGTGAAATAAGGGAGGATTATGATATTGATTCTGATTATACAGTGGGATCAGGTTGCGCGCCGCAACGGATTTTACATGTTATTCTTCTTCTTGATATGGTGAAATAAGGGAGGATTGTATTTGTACGGTGGGATCGGGTTGCGCACCGCAACAGATTATGTGCTTTGTATTCATTGTGTATTGTGTTAGCTTTCAGTATTTCGTACAAGATTTTAAGGACTAATATTTCTGGTTTTACGGATTTCAAGGATTGAGTTTATTTTCATAAGTTAACTGACTTACTTTTCCCATGTTTCATTCTTGTTATTATTATTATTATTATTATTATACTGCATACATGTTGTTGTAAGTGACCCGCCTTAGCCTTGTCATTACTTTTTTAGGCTCGACACTTACAGAGTACACGTGGTCGGTTTTACTCATACTACACTCAGTGCAGATTTTGGAGTCGATCCTAGCGGCAGTCAGTAGATTGCTTGGATTGATTGACGAATTGGAGACTTGAGGTACAGTTGCTCGGTGTTCGCTGCCCTGAAATCCCCTTCTACCTTATCCTATCTATTTAATTCATTTTAGACAGTTTTACTTTCATTCAGACCATTATCTGTATTATTCTAGTCACTCGTGCACTTGTGACACCAGTTGTGGGATTATATCTAGATATTGTTGTTATTATGGGTTTTCTCGCTCCATTTTAATTTTATTTCAGTTTATTCAATTTACTCAGTATCAGTTAATTTGAATTGTTAAAAATGGCTTAAAACTATTCTAACGTTGGCTTGCCTAGCAAGTTAAATGTTAGGCGCCATCACGATCCCGAGGGTGAGAATTTCGGGTTGTGACAAGTTGGTATCAGAGCACTAGGGTGCCTAGGTCTCACGAGTCACGAGCAAGCTTAGTAGAGTTTGGATGATCGGTAAAGGGACGTATGTACTTATCTTCAAGAGGTTATAGAGTTCAGGAAAAATTTCACTTCTTTCTTTCTCTATTGTGCAATTTTATTCTATAATTGATGATTGAGCCATTCTACTCTTGTTCTCTTGTAGATGGCAAGAACACACACTGCATCTGTAGCCGGACAGGATCCGGACAGGAGCCGGAGCTCCCTGTGGAAGTTACTACCAGGGGTAGAGGTCGAGGGAGCTCAACATAGAGCTCGAGCAGCAGCACCCGCAATGGAGCCTCAGATTGATCACGAGGAGGAGGTTCCAGCTCAGACTATACCCGTTGGACCAGCTCAAGTCTCATAAGGGTTCATAGTCACTCTAGTGCTTCAAGATACTCTAGTCCGTTTGGTGGGTCTTATGGAGAATATGGCCCAGACCGGTACATTCCCGGTGGCACCAGCCACCTCTCGGGGTGGGAGAGGAGCACAGACTCACGCTAATCACACCCCGGAGCAGGCGATTCCCTAGTATCAAATTCTAGAAGCCTCGCTAGTTGGGGTGGTCCAGTCGGTTGTTGCGACACAGGTCGGTGATAGGCCCGCTATGTCTTCTGAGGCTTTGTTGAAGTAGGGAAAATTTACCAAGCTTTTTCCTATTCATTTCAATGATGCACCTTTTAAGGACCCACATGATTATCTAGACCGCTCCCATGAGATGTTGCGGAACATGGGTATAGTTGAGACCAATGAGGTAGATTTTGCAGTATTTCAGATGACTGGTTTCTCCAAGAGGTGGTGGAGAGATTATGAGCTCGTTTGGACATAAAATATTTTTCTCTTTTTCCAAAAAAAAATTCATTTTTTTTGTCAATCAGCGTTTGTTCATAAAATTTTCAATTTTCACTTGAAGATGCATTTTGAAAATTTTCGAAAATTTGTAAAACTCCAAAAAGTTGTGTTTTCAAAATTTTCACTCAAATCACTTACAAAACTTCAAAAAAACCCAAAATTATATTCATTTCCAAACACAACTCTAAATTTAAAATACCATTTTCACTTGAAAAGTTTTTCCCCATATTTTGGAATTTTACAATTCTTATGTCCAAACACCCACTATATGTTAACTAGACCAGCTGGACCGCCTACACTTACTTGGGATCAGTTCTCACATCTATTTCTAGAGGTGTTCATTTTGGTCACTCTGAGAGAGGAGTATCATAGGTAGTTTGAGCGTCTTTAATAGGGTAAATGACTGCTACCCGGTACGAGACTCGATTTGTGGACCTAGCTCGCCATGCCACTATCGTGCTTCCTACCGAGAGGGAGAGAGTGAGGAGATTTATTGATGGGATCACATTCACTATCAGGCTACAGATGGCCAAGGAGAGCGGGCGTGATATTTCTTTATATACGACCGTATATATTTCTAGACGGATCGAGATGGTTCGTGCTCAGGAGAGGGGCCCGATGTCTTATAACAATCCATATCATTCTAGTAGTTTCAGTGGTGCCTCATCTGGAGATAGGGGTACTTTTGGCAGAGGCCATCCTCCCAGGCCATTTTAGTCAGCGCTTCAAGCATCTCACGGTGCTTTAGAGAGTCGCGGTCCTTATGTACCTCATTCTCGGCAGCCAGCCTATAGTGCACCATCATCTCCTATCAGTGAACCTCCGATTCATAGCTATCACCGTGGTTATTTTTCCCGTTCGGGTCAGTTTCAGCTTCAGCGGACACAACAGTATGATGGATGTTTTGAGTGTGTTGGTATTGGTCATATCAGGAGGTTCTGTCGGAGATTATTGGGAAGCATGCCACAACAGAGTTCTCGTGCCATGGTTCCGGCATTGGTTGCTCCACTGCCCGCTCAGCCAGTTAGAGGTGGAGGTCAGACAGCTAAAGGTGGAGGTCAAGTTGTTAGAGGCGAAAGCCATCCAGCTAGAGGTCGTCCCAAAGAGGTAGTTTAGAGTGGTAGGGCCCAACCCTGATGTTTTGCTTTCCTAGCTAGGTCTAAGGCCGAGTCATATGACAGTGTTATCACAAGTATTGTTCCAGTTTTCGATAGAGACGCTTCAGATTACTATTCGATCCAGGCTCTACTTATTCCTATGTGTCATCCTATTTTGTTTCATATTTGGTTGTGACTCGTGATTCCTTGAGTGCTCCTATGTACGTGTCCACACCTTTGGGAGATTCTTTTGTTGTATATCGTGTGTATCGCTCATGTGTGATTACTATTGGGAGTCTTGAGACTAGCGTAGATCTTTTACTTCTTAATATGGTAGACTTTGATATTATCTTGGGTATGGATTGGTCGTCACTTTATCATGCTATATCGAATTTTCACGCCAAGACAGTGACCTTAGCCATGTCGGGGTTGCCTCGGTTATAGTGGGGAAGGACTCTTGGTCATTTTACCAGCAGTGTTATTTCCTATGTGAGGGCTCGACGTATGGTTGAGAAGGGATGTCTAGCATGTTTGGCATGTGTTCGTGATTCGAGTGTGGAATTAGTACCTGTTGTGCGTGAGTTTCCAGAGGTGTTTCCTACAGATCTGTCGGGGATGCCACCCGACAGATATATTAACTTATGTATTGATTTGGCTCTGGGCACTCATCCCATTTCTATTCCACCATACCGGAGTTGAAGGAGTTGAAGAAGTTGTTGCAAGATTTGCTTGATAAGGGGTTCATTTGACCTAGTTTCTCACCCTGGGGTGCGCCCGTATTGTTCGTGAAGAAGAAAGATGGATCAATGAGGATGTGGATAGATTATCGGCAATCGAACAAGATCACTATCAATAACAAGTATCTGTTGCCGAGGATTTATGACTTATTTGATCAGCTTCAGGGTGTCAAGGTGTTTTCAAAGATTGATTTGAGGCCTGGCTATCATTAGTTGAAGATTAGGGCATCCGATATCCCTAAGATGACTTTTCGGACTCGGTACGGGCATTATGAGTTCCTAGTGATGTCATTTGCGTTTACAAATGCCCCAACAACATTTATGGATTTTATGAATTGGGTGTTCAAGCCCTATTTGGATTCTTTTGTGATTATATTCATTAATGATATCTTGATCTACTCCTGCAATCGAGAGGAGCATGAGCAGTATCTTCAGATTGTACTTCAGACTCTGAGAGATAGCCAATTATATGCCAAGTTTTCAAAGTGTGAGTTTTGGTTAGACTCAGTCGCCTTTTTTGGGGCATGTTGTATCGGTAGAGGTCATAAAGGTGGATTCTAAGAATATTGAGGCAGTTCAAAACTGGTCTAGACCTACTTCAGCCACATGAGATCCGGAGTTTCCTAGGTTTGGCGGGTTATTATCGCTGGTTCGTGGAGGGGTTTTCATCCATAGCAGCCCAATTGACTAGATTGACCTAAAAGGGCTCCCCTTTCAGATAGCCGGCTGAGTGTAAGTTGAGCTTTCAAAAGCTCAAGACTGCTTTGAATACGATGCAGTGTTGGTGTTGCCCACGTGTTCAGGATCTTACACGGTGTATTGTGATGCATCTCATATTGGTATTGATGTAGGATGACAGGGTGATTGCATACACGTCGCGGTAGTTGAAGATTCAGGAGAAGAATTACCACGTGAAGAAAAAAGATGGATCAATGAGGATGTGGATAAATTATCAGCAATCGAACAACATCACTATCAATAACAAGTATCTATTGTCGAGGATTTATGACTTATTTGATCAGCTTCAGGGTGCCAAAGTATTTTCGAAGATTGATTTGAGGCCTAGCTATCATTAGTTGAAGATTAGGGCATCTGATATCCCTAAGATGACTTTTCGGACTCGGTACGGGCATTATGAGTTCCTAGTGATGTCATTTGCGTTTACAAATGCCCCAACAACATTTATGGATTTTATGAATTGGGTGTTCAAGCCCTATTTGGATTCTTTTGTGATTTTATTCATTAATGATATCTTGATCTACTCCTGCAATCGAGAGGAGCATGAGCAATATCTTCGGATTGTACTTCAGACTCTGGGAGATAGCCAATTATATGCCAAGTTTTCAAAGTGTGAGTTTTGGTTAGACTCAATCGCCTTTTTGGGGCATGTTGTATCGGTATAGGGCATAAAGGTGGATTCTAAGAAGTTTGAGGCTATTCAGAACTGGTCTAGACATACTTCAGCCACATGAGATCCGGTGTTTCCTAGGTTCGGCGCGTTATTATCACTTGTTCGTGGAGGGGTTTTCATCCATAGCAGCCCCATTGACTAGAATGACCTAAAAGGGCTCCCCTTTCAGATGGTCGGCTGAGTGCAAGTTGAGCTTTCAAAAGCTCAAGACTGCTTTGAATACGATGCAGTGTTGATGTTGCCCACATGTTCAGGATCCTACACGGTGTATTGTGATGCATCTCGTATTGGGATCGGTGTAGTATTGATGTAGGATGGCAGGGTGATTGCATACACGTCGCGATAGTTGAAGATTCAGGAGAAGAATTACCATGTTAATGACTTAGAGTTGGCAGCCATTATTCATGCACTGAAAATTTGGAGGTGCTATCTTTACGGTGTGTCGTGTGAGGTATTCACGGATCATCGGATTCTACAATATTTGTTCAAGCAGAAGGATATCCACTTGAGGCAGAGGAGGTGGTTGGAGCTTTTGAAACACTATGATATCACTATTTTTATTATCCCCGGAAGGCCAATGTGGTGACGGATGCTTTCAGTAGAAAGTTTGTGAGTCTGAGTAGCCTTGCGTATATTCCAGTTGGTGAGAGGCTGCTTGCAGTTGATGTTCAGGCTTTGGCCAATCAGTTCGTGAGGTTAGATGTTTCAGAGCCCAATCGTGTTCTAGCTTGCATAGTCTCTCGGTCTTCCTCATGTGAGCGCATCAGAGAGCGTCATTATGATAATCTCTATTTGCTTGTCCTTAAGAACACGGTGCAACACGGTGGTGCCAAGCAGGTTATGGTTGGAGATGATAGGGTTTTAAGGATGCATGGTCGTATTTGTGTGCACAATATGGATGGCTTATGAGCTAATTATTGAGGAGGCCCACAATTCCCGATATTCTAATCATCAAGGTGCCGCCAAGATGTATCAGGACTTGCGACATCATTATTGGTGGAGGAGGATTAAGAAGGATATAGTTTCATATGTAGCTTGGTTTCTAAATTGTCAGCAAGTAAAGTACGAGCATCAGAGCCCCGGTAGTTTGCTTCAGAGGTTAGAGATTCCCGAGTTGAAATGGGAGCATATCACTATGGATTTTGTTGTTGGACTCCCACGAACTTATAAGAAGTTCGATGTGGTATGGGTCATTGTGGACAGGTTGACCAAGTCGGCACATTTCATTCCAGTGGCAATTACCTATTCTTCACAGCGGTTAGCTGAGATCTACATCCACGAGATCGTTCATATTCACGGTGTGCCCGTGTCTATCATTTCTGATTGAGGTACCCAGTAAACCTCGCACTTATGATGGGTCGTACAATATGAGTTCCGCACGCGGGTTGAGTTGAGTACAACATTTCACCCCCAGACAGACGGGCAGTCCGAGCGCACTATTCAGATATTGGAGGATATGCTTCGCGCTTGCATTATATATTTGGGGCATTCTTGGTATCAGTTCTGTCACGACCCAATTTCATGGTTGAGATGGCGCCTGTCGTGGAACCAGGCTAGCCACTTAACTACAACAAATTCTAAGTTCAATACCGAAGAAAATGCTCCTTTATCAATCCAAAGTCATTAATAAGAGAAATTCCAAATTTGAAAGCAATTTAGAGAAGAAAATATAATCCAAATACTACGGTCCGGATCCGGTGTCACACAGTCATGAGATACTAATGTCAATACAACCAAATTGAAACTGAATAGCATAGTCTGAAAGTACTACTACAGGTGGAAAAGGGGAAAAGAAGGACGAGATAATGATCGCCAGCTGCTACCTCGTCAACCCTAATGGGAAAGCTGCTAACACGGACCCGAATCGAACCTCAATGTACCTGGATCTGCACACAAGGTGCAAGGTGTAACGTGAGTACACCAACTCAGTAAGTAACAGAAACAACCTACGGTCTGATAGGTAGTGACGAACTAAACCTCAAAAAAATAAGTGCAACAGTAATTATCTTGAAAATAACAGAGAGAATATCAAAAACTAAGCATGATGCACCAATTTACGGCTGTGACTTTGTATACGTTCAAATAAATCAGGAATGCCATGTATACAATATGCAAACTCTCATAAGGACATCCACTCGGTACAACAATTGGCCATCAGGCCCAGGGAAGGTCCATCCCGGAGTATACATAAACACAGTAACATGGTCACTCAGTACCGAGGACAAAGGCCAGTCCAGCCCCACGGAGAAGATCCATCTCCGAAATATAACACTTGGACAAGATTCATGTCCAGGGAAGATCCATCCCTAAATAAAATCAATAACTTCGGACAAAATCCATGCCCAGGGAAGATCCATCCCTCAATATCTTTGCGCTCACTGGGGGTGTAAATACTCCGGAGGGGCTCCTATAAGCCCAAGCGCTATATCAAGCCAACGAAGGCATGATTCAAGAATCGCTGCGGTGTGCAGCCCGATCTCATAACTGTCTCACAATCCGGCCCTAGGCCTTGTTCAGTCAATACTTTCCAGTCTCACTCACAATGCTCTCAATGCATGAAAATCAGCCCAAACAAGAATAAGATAGAAATAACTAACAATTATCGAGACTGAGCATGAAAACATGTACCATGACAGGACTGAACATATGCAAGTAATAATCACAGCTAGAGACAGTAATAACTGACCATTCCGGTCTCAACATATTGGTGTGAAACCTTGGCCATTATGCTTATCATGATTCCTACTAGGTTCAAGGGATTTATAACCCTTACAGTACGAGTATCAGTGTGAAACAACCATTAGACAGTGACATGGGGTGAGCCAGGCCACAATTATTCGGTGTATGCCCATATGCCCGTCACTTGGCTAGTGTGTCACCTTAATCAACAACAATTACCAGATAACTTGGGGTTTCGAACCCTCAGTTCCAAGGTTGAAGACGTTACTTACCTCAAAACCGGCTAAAAGACTACTCCGCAGTGCCCTTGCCTCGAATTTCGGCCTCCGAGCGCTCCAAATCTATCAACAATCAGATGTACACCATTACATTGTGCTAAGGAATGAATCCCAATCAAAATTTACCAAAAATACTCAAAATCTCGAAATTGGTCAAAACCCGGCTCCTGGGCTCACGTCTCGAAAATAAGAAAATTTCACAAAACTGGAATCCTTATCTTCACCCGAGTCTACCCATATCAATTTTATCAAAATCCGACCACGAATACCCCTTCAATTCGTCAAAAGAATTTCCTAATTTTTCTTTCCCCAATTTCCACTTTGATTCTCCAATTTCCATAGTAATAATAAATACTAATTCATCAAATTAGACCAAGAATGATTAAAGAACACTTACCTCAAGTCTCCCACTGAAAATATCTCCAAAATCTCCCTTCTCCCGAGCTCTCTAATGGAGTTTTTTGAAAAATGGCTAAAACCCTCGTTTTTGGACTTAAAGATTCTGTCCAGTGCTTTCTTCTATGCGATCGCAGACATCCTGTCGCGATCGCGGAGAGTAATTCAACAGCCCCCAAATTTAACCTTACGCGATCGCAACATTCACCACGTGATCGCTCTTCCACCTGGTCCAAACTCACGTGATCACAAACATCCTCACGCGATCGCGATGCACAAAAGCTGACTCCCTCACGCGCCCAAATAGACCTACGCGATCGCGGACCATACCACGCGATCGCACTGCATTGCCGCATTGACCTCTGCGATCGCAACCTCCCTTGTGCGATCGCATTGACCAATTATCCTACCCCCCATCGCTAAGCCTACGCGATCGCAGGATACTCCTCGCGATCGCGGAAGAGAAAACCAGCAACAGGAAACACCAGAAATCGGCCAAGTTCTCAAGCCACGAGTTGGTCCGTTAACCACCTGAAACACACCCGAGGCCCTCGAGACCTCAACCAAATATACCAACACATCCTAAATGATCATCCAAACTTAGTCGAGCCTTCAAAACACCAATAACAACATCAAAACTCCAAAAATTCATCGAATTCAAGCCTATGAACATTGAAATTTCTAAATTCCACCAACGATGCCGAAACTACCCAAAACAACTCCGATAAACCTGAAATTTTGTAGACATATCCGAAATGACATTACGAACCGGATCCAACTGTCAGAATTCCATTCCGACCCCAATAGCCTACTTTAAACTGCCGACCGGAAATCACCAAAAACTAACTTTCGCCAATTCAAGCCTAATTCTACACCGGACATCACAAAAGCATTCCGAACACACTCCTAAGCCCCAAATCACCTAACGAAGCTATCCGAGCCATAAAATCTGCATTCCGAGGTCATTTACCAACAAGTCAACTCCTGGTTGACTTTTCCAACTCTAAGGCTATTTTTTTAGAGACTAAGTGCCTAAATTCCTTCTATAATCACTCTGAACTCGAGATAATCAATTCTACCATATCATGAACAGCCTAACCAAGCTACGACAAGGCAGAAACAGTGAAAATAATGCACGTTCTACGTAACGACCGACCGGGTCGTTACATTCTCCCTCTCTTACACAAACGTTCATCCTCGAACGGGTCTAGAAACATACTTGGAGTCTCAAACAAGTGAGGATATCTGCTCCACATCTCCCGCTCGGTCTCCCAAGTAGCCTCTTCCACTGGCTGACCTCTCCACTGCACCTTCACTGAAGCTATCTCTTTTGACCTCAACTTTCTGACCTCGCGAGCCAAAATAACAACTGGTTCAACCTCATATGACATATCATCCTCGAGTTGAACTGTACCGAAGTCTAAGACATGAGACGGGTCACCAACATACTTCTAGAGCATCGACACGTGGAACACCGGATGAACATTAGACAAGTTGGGTGGCAAAGCAAGTCTATAAGCCACCTCTCCAACCTTCTGAAGCACCTCAAATGGACCAATGAACCGGGGACTAAGCTTTCCCCTCTTCCCGAACCTCATAACACCCTTCATGGGTGACACCTTCAGCAATACCTTATCACCCTCCATGAAGTACACGTCTCGAACCTTCCGGTCTACATAGCTCTTCTTCCTAGACTGAGCCATGCGAAGTCGCTCATGAATCAACTTCACCCTCTCCAATGCATCCTGAACCAAATCTGGGCCTAACAACCTAGCCTCAACGGGCTCAAACAACCCGACCGGAGATCTACACCTCCTACCATACAAAGCCTCATACGGCGCCATCTGAATACTGGACTGGTAGCTGTTATTATATGAAAACTCCACTAATGGCAGGAACTGGTCCCACGGGCCACCAAAATCAATCACACAGGCACGCAACATGTCCTTTAAGATCTGAATAGTCCTCTCCGACTGCCCGTCGGTCTGGGGGTGAAATGATGTGCTCATCTCTACCTGCGTACCCATACCCCTCTGCAATGCTCTCCAAAACTGAGATGTGAGCTGAGTACCTCTGTCAGAAATAATGGAAACTGGAACCCCATGCAATCGGACAATCTCCCTGATGTAAATACCAGCTAACTTATCCGAAGTAAAGTAGTACTGACCGGAATGAAGTGCGCAGACTTGGTCAGTCGATCCCCAATGACTCAAATAGCATCCAATCCCTTCGAAGTCCGTGGGAGCCCAACTACAAAGTCCATGGTGATCCTCTCCCACTTCCACTCCGGAATGACTAACTCCTGAAGCAACCCACCTGGCCTCTGGTGCTCATACTTGACCTGCTGACAGTTGAGACACCGTGCTACATACTCCACAAAATCTCTCTTCATCCGCCTCCACCAATACTGTTGTCTTAGGTCCTGGTACATCTTCGTGGCACCCGGATGGATGGAATATCGCGAGCTATGGGCCTCTGCCAATATCAACTCTCAAATACCATCTACATCAGGTACACAAATACGACCCTGCATCCTCATAACCCCGTCATCATCAATAGTCACATCTCTGGCATCACCTCGACGGACCTTGTCCTAAAGAACCAACAAATGACGGTCATCATACTGACGTGCTCTAATCTGATCATATAAAGAAGACCGGGACGCCATGCTAGCTAACACTCGCGGAGGCTCGGAAAAATCCAATCTCACCAGCTGCCCTGCTAAGGCCTGAACATCACGTGCTAAGGGCCGCTCCGCTGCCGAAAGGTAGGCTAAACTTCCCAAACTCCCTGCTCGGCGACTCAGGGCATCGGCCACTACATTGTCCTTCCCCGGATGATATAGAATGGTGAGTTCATAATCCTTAAGAAGCTCCAACCATATTCTCTGATGTAGATTCAAATCCTTCTGCTTCAGCAGATACTGCAAGCTACGATGGTTAGTAAAAATCTCACACTGTACCCCATACAAATAATGACGCCAAATCTTCAAAGCATGAACAATGGCAGCTAGCTCAAGATCGTCCACTGGATAATTCTGCTCGTGCACCTTCAACTGTCTGGACGCGTAGGCAATCACCCTACCGTCCTGCATCAGAATCGCTCCCAAGCTAACTCTGGAAGCATCACAATAGACTGTGTAAGAACTCGAACCAGTAGGCAATACCAATATCGGAGCTGTAGTCAATGCTGAATTGAGCTTCTAAAATCTCTCCTCACACTCGTCGGACCATCTGAATGGAGCACCCTTCTGGGTCAATCTGGTCAGAGGTGAAGCAATAGAAGAAAATCCCTCCACAAAGCGACGGTAATAACCCGCCAACCCAAGGAAACTCCTAATCTCTGTAGTTGAGGACGGTTTGGGCCAACTCTGCACCGCCTATATCTTCTTCGGGTCCACCTGAATACCCTCACTAGACACCACGTGACCCAAGAAAGCTACCGAACTAAGCCAGAACTCACACTTGGAGAACTTTGCATAAATCTTCTCCTATCTCAACCTCTGCAACACAACCCGCAAATGCTGAGCGTGCTCCTCCTGGCTACGAGAATACACCAGGATGTCGTCAATGAACACAATAACGAATAAATCAAGGTAAGGCTCAAACACGTTGTTCATCAAGTGCATGAACGCGGCTGGGGCATTGCTCAGTCCAAAAGACATAACCAAAAACTCATAGTGACTGTATCTGGTCCTGAAAGCAGTCTTCAGAATATCAGAATCCCGAATCTTCAGCTGGTGGTACCCAGACCTCAAATCAATCTCGGAGAACACCTTGGTTCCTTGAAGCTGAACAAATAAGTCATCAATGCGAGGCAAAGGATACCGGTTCTACACCGTAACCTTATTCAGCTGCCTATAGTCAATGCACATGCGTATGGAACCATCCTTCTTCACGAACAACACCGGTGCACCCCAAGGCGAAACATTAGGCCGAATGAACCCCTTATAAAGAAGTTCCTGAAGCTGCTCCTTTAATTCCTTTAACTCTGTCGGGGCCATGCGGTAAGGTGGAATGGAGATAGGCTGGGTGTCTGGTAGCAAGTCAATACCAAAATCAATTTCCCTGTCAGGTGGCATGCCTGGCAGGTCTGCAGGAAATACATCAGGGAACTCACGGACTACAAGAACAGAATCAATGGAAGGAGTCTCACTACTAGCATCCCTCACAAAGGCCAGATAAGACTCACACCCCTTCCCAATCATACGTTGAGCCTTAAGGTAGGAAATCACCCTACTAGGCACATACTCCACCGAACCTCTCCACTCAATCCTCGGAATACGGGCATGGATAAGGTCACGGTCTTGGCATGACAATTTAGAAAATCATGGCACAGAGATAGCCAATCCATGCCCAATATCACATCAATCAACCATACTAAGCAATAATAAGTCTGCCCGGGTCTCCAAACCCCTAATAGATATAACACAATACCGGTACACCCGGTCCACCACAACAGTATCCCCCACCGGAGTCGACACATGAACAGGTGAAATCAAGGACTCACGGGGCATATCCAATAAATGCGCAAAATATGATGAAATATACGAATACGTAGAACCAGGATCAAACAATACCAAAGCATCTCGGTGACAGACGAAAATAATACCTGTAATCACTACATCTGAAGCTATGGCATCTGGTCTGGCAGGAAGTGCATAGAAATGGGCCTGTCCTCCACCTGATCGACCTCCCCCTCTAGGGCGGCCTCTGACTGCCTGACCCCCACCCCTGGTTGCCTGAGCGGGTATAGAGACTGGTGCTGAAGCTGGAGGCTAGCTCCTCTGCTGATACGAACCACCGAAAAGACGGGGACAAAATCTCTTGATATGACCTGGATCCCCACACTCGAAGCAACCCCTCTCAGCAAATGATGGTGGGTTCTGAACCCCTGGAACCAGAGTAGCTGCTAGAAGAGCCATGTGTTGAAGAACCCTGAACTGATGGTGGTCGGGATGAGCTCTGGGCTGGAAGTGCACTGAATGATGAACGACCCAGATGAGAACTACGGAGATTTTGTCCTGATGAAGTACCGATGTAAACTGGACGAGCTGGCTGAGGAGGTCTGAATGGACGACCTCTGCTACACTGAGACTGACCTCCCGAGTGACCACCACCATAACTACCAGATCCTCGAGGCCTCTTGGCCTCCCTCTCAACATGCTCCTGGCGGCGTACTGACTCAATCTCCCTGGCTATGTCGACTACCTCCTCAAAAGAAGCCCCAGATACCCTCTCTCTGGTCACAAAAATCCGTAACTGATAAGTAAGACCATCAACAAATCTCTTGATCCTCTCCCTGTCTGTGGGAACTAGCCAGATGGCATGATGAGCTAACTCAGAGAACCTCATCTCATACTGCGTCACGGTCATGTCTCCCTGACGCAACTGCTCGAACTCTCTGCGCAGCTCCTCTCTGCGAGACTGTGATATATACTTCTCCAAAAAGAGTATGGAGAACTGGTGCCATGTAAGGGGCGCTACATCAGCTGGTCTACGCCTCTCATAGGCCTCCCACCAAGCAAGTGCAGCTCCTGAGAACTGGAAAGTAGTAAATGGAACTCCGTTGGCCTCTAGTATCCCTGCTGTGCGTAGTATCCTCTAACACTTGTCCAAGAGGGACTGGGCATCCTCGCCCTCTGTACCACTAAAATTCGGAGGCTGGAGTGTACTGAACCTCTCCAACCTACGCTGCTCATCATCAGCTAAAGTTGGGACCATATAATCTTGTACCGGAGCAATAGGCTGCACTGGAACTGGCCCAGGTGTCTGAAGTCCCTGGGTGACCTGCTCAGGTCTCCGGGCAGCTGGAGTCTGAATGCCTCCCCCGGCCTGAGAAGTAGTAGCAATAGTGGACATCGCAACGGCCTGTGCCAAACAGGTGCACACCATCAAAATCTGAGCTAGGGTCTCCTGAAGACCCGAAATCACTATGGGCACTGCTGGTGCTTGAGCCTGCCCCGCTGGAATCTCGGCTGCGGGGACCTGATCCTGAGCAACGGGAGGGTCTAGAGGTGCTGCCCCGGCTGCTGTGCGGGCTGCACCCCTCCCTCTGCCATGGCCCCGGCCATGGCCTCGGCCTCTAGCTGGTCCTGCTGGTGTCTGATCACCACTACCAGTAGCACGAGTCCTCACCATCTGTGAGAGAATGAAAACAACAAAAGTTTAGTTCCCGAGTTCAACACGGTCGCATGACAGAATTCAAGGATGTGGAATTTTCCTAAGGGTTCTGTAGCCTCTCAAAGATAAGTACAAACGTCTCTGTACCGATCCACAAGACTCTACTAACCTGCTCATGACTGGTGAGACCTATAGGGCTCTGATACCAACTTGTCACGACCCAATTTCAGGGTTGTGATGGCGCCTGTCGTGGAACTAGGCCAGCCACTTAACTACAACAAATTCTAAGTTCAATACCGAAGAAAATGCTCCTTTATCAATCCAAAGTCATTAATAAGAGAAATTCCAAATTTGAAAGCAATTTAAGAGAAGAAAATAGAATCCAAATACTACGGTCCGGATCTGGTGTCACACAGTCATGAGCTACTAATGTCAATACAACCAAATCGAAACTGAATAGAATAGTCTGTAAGTACTACTACAGGTGGAAAAAGGGAAAAGAAGGACGAGATAATGATCGCCAGCTGCTACCTCGTCAACTCCAATGGGAAAGCTTCTAGCACGGACCCGAATCGAACCTCGATGTACCTGGATCTGCACACAAGGTGCAAGGTATAACGTGAGTACACCAACTCAGTAAGTAATAGAAACAACCTACGGTCTGAGAGGTAGTGACGAACTAAACCTCCGAAAAATAAGTGCAACAGTAATTATCTTGAAAATAACAGAGAGAATATCAAAAACTAAGCATGATGCACCAATTTACGGCTGTAACTTTGCATACGTTCAAATAAATCAGAAATGCCATGTATACAATATGCAAACTCTCATAAGGACATCCACTCGTTACTACAATTGGCCATCAGCCCAGGGAAGGTCCATCCCGGAGTATACATAAACACAGTGACATGGTCACTCAGTACCGAGGACAAAGGCCAGTCCATCCCCACGGAGAAGATCCATCTCTGAAATATAACACTTGGACAAGATCCATGTCCAGGGAAGATCCATCCCTAAATAAAATTAATAACTTCGGACAAAATCCATGCCCAGGGAAGATCCATCCCTCAATATCTGTGCGCTCACTGGGGGTGTAAATACTCCGGAGGGGCTCCTATAAGCCCAAGCGCTATATCAAGCCAACGAAGGCTTGATTCAAGAATCGTTGCGGTGTGCAGTCCGATCTCTTAACTGTCTCACAATCCGGCCCTAGGCCTTGTTCAGTCAATACTTTCCAGTCTCACTCACAATGCTCTCAATGCATGAAAATCATCCCAAACAAGAATAAGATAGAAATAACTAACAATTATCGAGACTGAGCATGAAAACATGTACCATGACAGGACTGAACATATGCAAGTAATAATCACAGCTAGAGACAGTAATAATTGACGATTCTGGTCTCAACATATTGGTGTGAAACCTTGGCCATCATGATTATCATTATTCCTACTAGGTTCAAGGGATTTATAACCCTTACAGTACGAGTATCAGTGTGAAACAACCATTAGACAGTGCCATGGGGTGAGCCAGGCCACAATTATTCGGTGTACGCCCATATGCCCGTCACTTGGCTAGTGCGTCACCTTAATCAACAACAATTACCAGATAACATGGGGTTTCGAACCCTCAGTTCCAAGGTTGAAGACGTTACTTACCTCAAAACCAGCTAAAAGACTACTCCGTAGTGCCCTTGCCTCGAATTTCGGCCTTCGAGCACTCCAAATCTGTCAACAATCAGATTTACATCATTACAATGTGCTAAGGAATGAATCCCAATCAAAATTTACCAAAAATACTCAAAATCTCGAAATTGGTCAAAACCCGGCCCCCGGGCCCACGTCTCGAAAATAAGAAAATTTCACAAAACTGGAATCCTTATCTTCACCCGAGTCTACCCATATCAATTTTATCAAAATCCGACCACGAATACCCCTTCAATTCGTCAAAAGAATTTCCTAATTTTTCTTTCCCCAATTTCCACTTTGATTCTCCAATTTCCATGGTAATAATCAATATTAATTCATGAAATTAGACCAAGAATGATTAAAGAACACTTACCTCAAGTCTCCCACTGAAACTATCTCCAAAATCTCCCTTCTCCCGAGCTCTCTAATGGAGTTTTTTGAAAAATGGCTAAAACCCTTGTTTTTGGACTTAAAGATTATGTCCAGTGCTTTCTTTTATGCGATCGCGGACATCCTGTCACGATCGCGGAGAGTAACTCAACAGCTCCCAAATTTAACCTTACGCGATCGTAGCATTCACCACGCGATCGCGGTTCAACCTGTTCCAAACTCACGTGATCGCAAACATCATCACGCGATTGCGATGCACAAAAGCTGACTCCCTCACACGCCCAAATAGACCTACGCGATCGCGGACCATACCACGCGATCGCACTGCATTGCCACCTTGACCTCTACGATCGCAACCGCCCTTCTGCGATCGCATTGAACAATTATCCAACCCCCCATCTCTAAGCCTACGCGATCGCAGGATACTCCTCGCGATCGCAGAAGAGAAAACCAGCAATAGGAAACACCATAAATCTGCCAAGTTCTCAAGCCACGAGTTGGTTTGTTAACCACCTGAAACACACCCGAGGCCCTTGAGACCTCAACCAAATATACCAACACGTCCTAAATGATAATCCAAACTTAGTCGAGCCTTCAAAACACCAATAACAACATCAAAACTCCAAAAATTCATCGAATTCAAGCCTATGAACATTGAAATTCGTTAATTCCACCAACGATGCTGAAACTACCCAAAACAACTCCGATTAACCTAAAATTTTGCAGACATATCTGAAATGACATTACAAACCTGCTCCAACTGTCGGAATTCCATTCTGACCCCGATAGCCTACTTTCCACTGCCGACCGAAAATCGGCAAAAACTAACTTCCGCCAATTCAAGCCTAATTCTACACCTGACGTCACAAAAGCATTCCGAATACACTCTTAAGTCCCAAATCACCTAACGAAGCTATCCAAGCCATAAAATATGCATTCCGAGGTCATTTACCAATAAGTCAACTCTGGGTTGACTTTTCCAACTTTAAGGCTATTTTTTTAGAGACTAAGTGCCTAAATTTCTTCTATAATCACTTTGAACTCGAGCTAATCAATTCTATCATATCATGAACAGTTTAACCAAGCTACGACAAGGCATAAACAGTGAAAATAATGCACGTTCTACCTAACGACCGACCGGGTCGTTACAAGTTCTTGCTGCTTGCGGAGTTTGCCTACAATCATAGCTATCAGTCTAGCATTCAGATGGCTCATTATGAGGCATTATATGGGAGGCGGTTCCACTCGCCAGTTGGATGGTTCGAGATAGGAGAGGCTCGATTATTGGGTACCGATTTGGTACAGGATGCCTTGTATAAGGTCAAGATTATTCACGATCGACTTTGCACTGCTCAGTCTAGGCAGAAGAGTTATGACGACCGTAGAGTTCGTGATGTTGCCTTTATAGTTGGAGAGAGGGTATTTCTCCGGGTTTCACCCATGAAGGGTGTGATGAGGTTCGGAAAGAAGGGCAGTTGAGCCCTAGGTATATCGGACCCTTTGAGATTCTTGAGAGAGTGGGTGAGGTGGCCTATAGAATGACATTGCCACCTAGTTTATCAACAGTCCATCCGGTGTTCCATGTGTCCATGCTCCGAAAGAATCATGGTGATCCATCCCATGTGTTAGATTTCACCTCAATCCAATTGGACAAGGATTTGGCTTATAACAAGGAGTTGGTGGCTGTTCTAGCCTGGCAGGTCCAATAGTTGAGGTATAAGAGTTATCCTTCAGTTTGAGTGCAATGGTAAGGTCCGTTGATCGAGGAAGCCACATAGGAGTCCGAGTCGGACATGCGGATTAGATATACATACCTTTTTACCAGTCCAGGTACCTTTCTATATCCGTTCGAGGACGAATATTTGTTTTGGAGGTGGATAATCTGATGACCTGATATGTCATTTATAGTTTTATCCTTCATTTTTGTGTTCTAAGACCTCGAATAGATTCGTTTAGCCTTCCTCAAATTGCATGCGCAGTTCGTTTCCGGAAAGGTTTTATGAGAAAAAATGATAAAAATATGAAATCGTGTTTTAAAACTCATTTGAGTTGACTATGGTCACCGTTTTGTGTAAACAGACATGGATTAGTGTTTTGATGGTCCCGGTGGGTCCATATCATGATTTAGGACCCGGGAGAATGCCCAGAATCAAATTTGGATGTCCCTAGCTTGATTTAACGATTCTTGTTGAAAACTAGCAATTTAAAGGTCTAAAGAATTTCTAAGTTTTACCGTGAGTTGACTTTGTTGTTACCGGGTTCGGATTTTGGTTTCGGAACTTGGTATAGGTTCATTTTAGTATTTATGACTTGTCTTCAAAATTTGGTACAAAACGGAGTTGAATTGACGTGATTCGGACGTCCGGTTGTAATATTGAAAGTTCTTAAGTTTCCTTAAAAATTTCATTTGTTTTGGTATTTGATTCGTGGTTCTAGGTATTATTTTGATGTTTTGATCGCACAATCAAGTTTGTATAATGTTATTACACTTGTATGCATGATTGGTTTAGAGCCCGAGTGTAACGACCTAACTGGTCGTTTTGAGCATTTGCACTTTGCTTAGTGGTTTTAGGGCATAAGTAGCTTTGTATGATGTATTATGAATTGTGTGTATCATCGGTTTTGGTTTTCAGGTGTTTTAAAATTAGTTTGGAAGAATGAATTTCATGTTTGAAGCTTTAAGTTGAAAGGGTTGACCAAGTTTAACTTTTTAGTAATTGACCTCGTATCAGAGTGTTGACGATTTCATTAGGTTTGGTTGGTGATTTTGGGTGTGGGCGTATGCCCGAATTTTCATTTGGATATTTCTATAAGGTTTTGGCACTAATTGGCGTAAGTTAGAAATTTGAAGGTTTTGAATATTCATAAGTTTGATCGGGAGTTGACTTTGACGATATCGGATTCAGATTGTGGTTCTGGGAATAAGAATGGCTTCGTTACATCATTTGGAACTTGTGAGCAAAATTTGAGCTCATTCCGGGTTGAGTTGATATATTTCGGCATGAGTTATGAACGTTGAAAGTTCAAAGTTCATTTATGTTTGAATTGAGGTGCGATTCATCATTTTGAAGTTATTATGTGTGATTCGAGACCTCGAGTAGGTATGTGTTATGTTATGGGACTTGTTGGTATATTCGGACGGGGTCCCGAGTGACTCGGATGAGTTTCAGACGAGGTTCGGATCGTTTGGGATTATTTTGGCTAAAGTTGGTTTGGAATTCTGGTATGGCCGCACCTGCGGAGCTTTGGGCACATGTGTGGAGCTGCAAAAGCGGTAGTGGCATCGCAGAAGCGGAGAGTGTGCTGGGGCAAGAGTCCACAAATGCGGAGTATTCTTCGCAACTGTGAAGGCGCAGATGCAGTGCGTGTGTGCGCAGAAGCCAAGGTTAGCGCAAAAGTGTGTTATTGGTTCGCACTTGCAGTTGGCGGGAATAGGCTAAAAGGATGGTTATAAGGCATCTAGAGGACCTGTTTTTGGCTGGTCATAACCAGAACTCTTAGGTTTTCTCTTTCTTCAATAGAAAGGGGGGGTCAATTTTCTTGTAGAGCCGTATACACAAAAGATGCCTGTACCAAAGTGGAGCTTTTTTTGCAAGTGCGATGGGCGAGTTTCTAGTTCTTCTCCGCAGAAGTGGCATTTTGGTCGCAAAAGCAACATTGCAGAATCAGCTCATTTGATCACAGATGCGAGCTATGCACTGCAGTGCAGAAGCTATAATTTCAAGGGTTTGTCGTTTTATTCACATTTTTGAGACTTGGTGCTCGGTTTTGGGCGACTTTGGATAGGAATTTCACCACACGAATTGGGGTAAGCATTCTTAACTCGGTTGTGATTATATTTCGCGGGTCTATCTTCATTTTTGGTAATAAGATTATAAATGTTTAAGAGAAATTGGGAGATTTTGTCTATAATTTCATATAGTGAATGTTTAAGTTTCGAACATCGATTCCGAGTCGAATTTGAGTGAAACTAGAATGGTTGGACTCGTAATTGAATGGGTTGTCGGATTTTGTGAGTTTGTCAGGTTTCAAGGTGCTAGCTCGAGTTTGACTTTTTGATTGACTTTGGGCTTTTGATTAAAGATTCCATCTTTATCGATTGGGTTTGTTTCCTTAGGCATTATTTGTTGTATTTGAGTTGATTTTGGCTAAACTTGAGCCGTCCAAATGTTGATACACACAGGATGGCATTTTTAGAGTATTGTTTGGCTTGCTCACTATTGGGTTCAGCTTGTTCGAGGTAAGTAACACTTTAAAACTTGGTGCTGAGGGTATGAACCCCTGAGTATACATGTTATGTGTTCGATGTTGAGGTGACGCGCATGCTAAATGACGGACGTGTGGGCGTGCACCATGTGAATTATTACTCGGTTGATTCTGTGATACTATGTAGCTACCTAATCTTATTTTTATCCATGAAATTTATACGTGCTAGAGTAATTGAGCGATGATCCATGTTAGAAATCATGTTTAGGCTATATGCTTATTCTGTTGGGACCCACTGAGGTAATTTTTGTTGTTGAGTTATTTTATTAAATTGCATTTATATACTCGGTCATATTCATTCATTTACAAATCATATCTTAGTCTCTATTATCATTTGTTGTCACATCATGTTGTTATCATTATTTGGGATGTTTGGCATGAGATTTGTGAGCCCGAGAGACTGGAAAGATTGATGACCGAGTTGGGGACCCATGGCCAGATTGTGAGTGATATTGATAGGATCGGGTTGCACGCCGCAACATGTATTATTGATTCATGATGGGATAGGTTGCATGCCGCATCAGGAATTATTGATTCATGATGGGATCGGGCAGCTTGTTATATTAGCGCTTGGGCATGATCTGCCCCCCAGAGTCTGCAAACCCACAGTGAGCGCAGTTATTGTTGGTTTATGATGGGATAGGACTGCGTGCCGCAACAGGTACCGTACAATGCTGAGTGATGGAGCGTGATGAGTAGGAGTGTGGGACTGTGATATTGAGTACTCTGAGAGTGTGGGTACACGCGTTCATCACTGTGACACATTGCACCTGACATGCATACTTGACATACATGCATAGAGATGCATTTCTTCATGTTACACGGTTTTGTGACATTTATGACTTCACATGCTCATTAACATGTAGGCATAGAGATGTACTTTCCTCATGCTATTTGAGGTTGAATGTTATCTGTAATTGAATGTTTTTGGGAAAAATCAAAGGTTTCTGACTTACACATACTTTTGGTGATTTCGATGGAGGATTTGGGTTTTACTGTTATACTTGAAAAGCATGACTATTTTTCGTAACTGTGAACTAGTTGAGCATCATATCTTTGAGTTATTTCTTGTAACACTTTTATTATATTGTTATGAGTTGTTGTTGGTTATTGGTGTTGGATTTTGACCTTTGTCCCAGCTCGTCACTACTTTCAACCTTAGGTTAGATTTTGTATTTATTGAATACATGGGGTCGGTTGTACTCATACTACAATTCTGCACCTTGCGTGCAAATTTTGGATACTGATGTTGCTGTGTATGGAGGGAGATGGCATTGAAGGCATACCTGCATTTCGGTCATAACTGCCTCTTGTTCTTTGTAGACATAGTATTATTAATCTGTTCATTTATATTTCAAATAGATGATGTATTTATTTTCTACCCGCTTTATAAACTCTAAATTTAGAAACTCATGATTTGTATTACCAGTCATTGGGAATTCTTTGTTTAAAGTTAAGTTATTTCATCACTTATTTTTCTTAGTAAATCTCATTTGAATTGTATTGTTGCTAATTGGATTACCTTGCGGGTTGGGCTAGGTTCCATCACGACTAGTTGGATTTTGGGTCGTAACAAGTTGGTATTAGAGCCCTAGGTTCATAGGTTCTACGAGTCATGAGCAAATGTCTAGTAGAGTCTTGCGGATCGGTATAATGATGTCCATGTCTATCTTTGAGAGGTTACAAGGCATTTAGGATAAAATTCCCGTCTTTCTTTCCTTATCGCGTGTCATTGATTCAGCTTGAGTTGTATCACTCTGAATTCCTTCCACTCACTCGCATGCGCATGTGAGCGCTCAGTATCAGTTGTACATCGACATCTTGTGAATTCCATGATGAGGTGTGAGATGTGTTTATGTGTTTTGGTGATGAGCCAGTCTGGAGGACTTGAGGCCTGTTTTGGACCGCAGTTTAGGCTCGGTAGTTTCAGTGGTGTGAGCATGTGCTTTGGGACTTATATGTTCGGTAGTATACCTAGGAGCAGGATTTTTGGCTCACTAGGTAGTTGGATGTTTACATGATGAGTATGATGCGACTGTGGGGTGTGTTTAGATGGTTTGAATGTGAAGGGAAGAGTTTACTTGAGATGTGAAAAGGACTATTGGATGCTCGATTTTTGGTAGATGTGTCATACAGTCTTGATCTATGAAGGTTTTTGAGAGATTCTTTCGTGTTATATCATTTGTGGAACGAAGTATATTTTCATGTATTGTGGATGTGTTCAGACTCAGGAACATTAAGTTATTATGTAGTAGTTGTGTCTGTGAAAGGATATAGTGAGATGTCTATTTGAGGCTAAGCAGGTGGGTTATCACCTGCATGGTAATCTACAGATGTGTGATCCTTAGGATGTTGTGTGGAGGATTTCTTTTCTACTAGTGGGTATAAGTGTTGCAATTTGAGTTTAGATTGGTTAAGAAAGTTGACCTGACCGTCATGAGGATGAATGCGAACTTAGTAGATGATTTGGTGTAATAGAATGGTTTGTTTTACATGAGCTTATGAAGGATTGAGTTGAATTTCGGTGTGGGGTTATCATAGTAATAGAGTATGGGTATTGTGAGTTATTGAGTGTATTTTTCTATGGCTTTGAGCCAAGTGAGGGAGTTTTCTATCGATGATTTGATTGCATGGTTATGTGTTCTACTGGTTTCGGTTTGAGGCATACTTGTGAATCAAATATGACTTGCAGAGGTTGAGATCGCGGATGACTCGAGTAAATGAATTTTTGGATACAAGTTATGTTACAATTTATGGGTACATGGGAATCATGTAATATTGAGTTGTTATTCGTGGAAGATGTAGTGTGCATGGATCGATTGCGTTAAGGTAGGGTCCTTTTGTAGGTGTTGTTGTTCTAAGGCACATGTCGTTTGGCCTATTTAGGTGGTGCAATTAAGATTTGATCAGAGTAGATGAATCTTGAGAAGGTTCTAATGGATTCAAGATTTATATATAGCAATTGAGAATTTATTCGAATTTGTATATGGCTAGAATCCGAGATTTGCGTCAGATGGTGTCAGGACTCGCGGTATTTCTGCATCACTGTGGATTATACATTTCAGCATTAGGAAGGAAAAGAAAAAATTTTAGGCTCACATAAGGTCTCTTTAGAGTGGGTGTCTCGATATTGGTACTTTGGAGATGCTTAGAGGGAATACAACGACTTATGGGCCTTAGAGCTATGTGGTTTTATGCTAGAACCTTCTGTGGTGAGCTTTGAATAAGGATCATGGTGTTTAGTCAAGGGAAAGTGTCAACTTGAGGGTAATTTGGAAGGAACTCAGAGAAATAGGACAACTTGGTCGTAGGTTGGATCAAGACATAACATATATGATCGATTCTTTTGGTACTTATGATGTGGTGAGGCTCTACAAGTGTTTTGGTGGAAATACTCTTGGGGTTGGCGACCTGCGTGGCTTGGTTGAGTTATAGAGATTCAGTTCTGATGGTTTGGTTTTGTGCAAATAGGGTTCAGAGAGTTATCGATGGCTTCTACCACGGTTTGAGATGGATATTTCCTACTGGCGAGAGGAGCATGTTGCGTCTTGTGATTTTCTCCTGGGTGAGATCAAATTGAAGGTTTAAGACTGACCAGGTATGTATTCTGCTTGTGACTCAGAATTGACTATGAGATGCTCGTGATTTTCCTATGATGGCATGATAGATGCAGTGTGTTGTGTGGGATTGAGGTTTGCATATGTAAGGTCAAGGTTCAGTTTTGAAGGGAAGGTCATGAATTCTTAAGCAACATAGACGATTTCATATGACTAGATGAATGATATTACTACTTGGTATTTCCTTAGGAGAGTGTACATTCAGAAGGCACACTAAGTTTTGACTTGTGGATGCTTTATTGGTATTGCGGCACTCGCCTGGTTGATTGACTATTGTATTAAAATTTTTGCTATTTGCACGGAAGAATTATAGAAGTACTTCTCGTGGGATGATCGTGCACCAGAATTGGGATCAGCTATGGCGATTCATGTATTCTATGAATTTGGAGACGTGGAATTCTTGGAAGCAGATTGTTCCGTGGTTGTGTAATGTGAAGATGTGGCCAAAGCTAGCCAAATGATAAAATGGTTAGGTCATTATGGACTTTCATAGGGTTATTTATCTATTTGTGGATGACCAGGGTTGATTTGGGGGCTCATTGGTAGGCCTAATGAGGATGTGTATCCCACACCGGGTCAGATTTGTTAACGTGACACCATTATTACAAAAAGGCGTGTCATTCAGTTAGAATTGATCTTATGCGTATCCGATGTGTTCTATGTGTTACTCTTCTATTCTATGGGGGGTTTTGATTTGTTGGTTATATGCGCACATGGTGCTGGTCTATTTGGGGTCTTGTAGCGGAATTTGAACGAGATGGTTATTAGGATGGTAAGTGGTTGATTTTGCCTTGGTTATGTTCTTTCCGAGGTGTGGTATTAAGTGTTATTCGCTTCTGCATAGTTATAGTCATGCATTTGTGTACTTGGTGTTGAATTTCTCAAGGTTGTTGATTTTGAGCATTGGGCTCGAGGTATTTCATATGGATCGGTGTTTGGATGTGTCACGTATTGCAGTTGGGTTATGATGGGATATGATCTTTGTGATAGATTTGTGTGTTTTGGTTCTACTGTGTGTGATGGGTTCTTAGCATTGCGTTGTGGTGGTACTTGTTGAGCTTGCGGAACGGTTCTCTCATTTGAGTCAGTTTTTCATTTTTGAGTGTATTTGAATTGTTGCGTATTGGTGCACGAATTGCATGGTTTGTGGATCTTGGTAGTATTGGTGTGGCATGTCAGTAGAGTAGCTTGTATTTGAAAAGATGAAGTCTTCGGGCCTGAGGTGGTTGCTATTGAATTTGATTACGGTGTGTTCGGAAGAGTAATATTAGAAGTCAACTTAGAATTTGGGCAATGGTTCTAGTTAGGTGAGAGAGCTCTGTGACTTGTTGATCTGATGAGTGGTTATGAGTTTCTGCATGTTTCTTTCATCATCTGCAATGTACGAAGGTTTTAGAACGAGGTTTTGTTTGATTTGAGGTTTGTTACCGGTAGCGGGTGTATTTTGAGCAGCTAAAAGTTATTGATGTGTGCATCTGAGTTATGTGGCACATCATGTAGCGGTATCTTGGGCTTTGGTTATGGCTTGATACAGCTTGATCAAATTGTACTATGTGTAGATGCAAGATTCGGGTCTTGTAAGGAATTCCAAATGTTGGGAATTGGGTACCAAGTTTATGGGCTAAGGTTAAATTAAGGATCCTCAGTTAGGTTGTGTCGTCAGGCTTATATAGATTAGGGTGACATGGGATCACCCCCGGGTATGTGCACGGAAAGGTTACACGACGATTTGATGGTTTTGGAACGAATCTTGGCACGTTCGAGGATGAAGGTATGTTTAAGCGAGAGAGGATGTAACGACCCAACCAGTCGTTTTGAGAATTTTCACTTTGCTCGGTGATTTGAGGGAATGAGTAACTTTGTATGATGTATTATGACTTGTGTGTATCGTCGGTTTTGGTTTTTAGGTGTTTCAGAATTAGTTTGGAAGAATGAACTTCATGTTTGAAGCTTAAAGTTAAAAAAATTGACCAAGTTTGACTTTTTATTAATTGACCTCGGATCAGAGTTTTGACGATTACGTTAGGTCCAGATGGTGATGTTGGACTTTGGCGTATGCCCGGATTTGCATATGGATATTTCTAGAAGGTTTCGACACTAATTGGCGAAAAATAAAAATTTGAATGTTTGGAGTATTCATAAGTTTGACTGGTAGTTGACTTTGATGATATCAGATTCAGATTGTGTTCTAAGAATTGGAATGGCTTCGTTATGTCATTTGGAACTTTTGTGCAAAATGTGAGCTCATTCTAGGATGAATTGATATGTTTCGGCACGAGTTTTGGAAGTTGAAAGTTGAAAGTTCATTTAAGTTTGAATTGACGTGCGATTCGTCGTTTCGATGTCGTTATGTGTGATTTGAGGCCTCAAGTAGGTCTGTGTTATGTTATGACACTTGTTGGTATATTCAGATAGGGTCCCGACTGGCTTGGATGAGTTTTCGGACGAGGTTTAGATCATTTGGGATTATTTTGGCTAAGGCTGGTTTGGCAGGGGTTCTGGTGTGGCCGCACCTGCGGAGCATTGGGCACAGGTGCAAAGCCGCAAAAGCGGCAGTGGCATCGCAGAAGCGGAGAGTGTGCTGGGGGAAGGAGTTTGCAAATGCAGAGTTTTTTATGCATCTGCGAAGGCATAGATGTGGTGTATGTAGGCACAGAAGCGAAGGCCTGCGAAGAAGCGTGCTATTGGTGCGCACTTGCAGATGCGTGGAAGCAGAGCTTTTTTCGCAGGTACGATGGGCGAGTTTCCAGTTCTTCTCCGCGGAAGCGGCATTTTGGTCGCAAAAGTGATGCCGCACAAGTGGCTCATTTGATCGCAGATGCGAGTAGTGCAGGGCAAAAGCTATAATTTTGAGGGTTGGTTGTTTTATTCAATAGACCCTTGTGGTCACGTGGTATAGTTGAAGGGGAGCCTTGGCGTAACTGGTAAAGTTGTTGCCATGTGACCAAGAGATTATGGGTTCAAGCCGTGGAAACAGCCACTTGTAGAAATGTAGGGTAAGGCTGTGTACAATAGACCTTTGTAGTCCGGTACTTCCCCGGACCTCGCGCATAGCGGGAGCTTGGTGCACCACGCATCCCTTTTTTGGTCGTTTTATTCACATTTTTAAGACTTGGAGCTCAATTTTGGGCGACTTTGGAGAGGAATTTCACCACTCGAGTTGGGGTTGGCATTCTTAACTCGGTCATGATTATATTTCTGGAATCTATCTTCATTTTTGGTAATTAGATTATGAATGTTTAAGAGAAATTGGGGGATTTTTTCTATAATTTCATAAAGTGAATTTTTGAGTTTTGAACATCAATTGAGCGTCTGATTTGAGTGAAACTAGTATTGTTGGACTCATAATTGAATTGGTTGTCGGATTTTGTGAGTTTTTTGGGGTTACGAGGTGCGGGCCCGAGTTTGACTTTTTGGTTGACTTTGGGCTTTTGAATAAAGATTCCACCTTTATTGATTGAGTTTGTTTCCTTAGGCATTATTTGATGTATTTGAGTTGCTTTTGGCTAGTTTTGAGTCGTTCAGAGGTTGATAGGGGCGGGATGGCATTTTTAGAGTATTGTTTGGCTTTCTCGATGTTGGGTTCGGTTTGTTCGAGGCAAGTAGAACTTCTAAACTTGGTGTTGAGGGTATGAACCCCTGAGTATACGTGTTAAGTGATCGGTGTTGAGGTGGCATGCATGCTAGGTGACGTGGCGTGCACCAAGTGAAGTATGACTCGGTTGATTCGGTGATGCTGTGTAGCTACCTAATCTTATTTTTATGAATGAGATTTATACGTTCTAGAGTATTGAGTTGTGATCCATGTTAGAAACCATGTTTAGGCTATATGTTTATTCTGTGTGGGCCCACTGAGGCATATTCTGTTGTTGAGTTATTTTCTTAAATTACATTTACATACTCAGTCATATTCATTCATTTACATATCATATCTCAGTTTCTATTATCATTTATTGTCACATGATGTTGTTATCATTATTTGGGTTGTTTGGCATGAGATTTGTGAGCCCGGGAGACTAGAGAGATTGATGATTGAGTTGGGGCCTGTGGGCCAGATTGTGAGTGATATTTATGGGATCGGGTTGCAAGCCTTAGCAGGTTATATTAGCGCTTGGGCAGGATCCGCCCCTCGGGAGTCTTCACACCCACATTGAGTGCAGTTACTGTTAATTCATGATTGGATCGGGCTGCGCGCCGTTGCAGGTACTGTATAGTGCTGAGTGACTGAGTGATGTAGCGTGATGAGTGGGAGTGTGGGACTATGATATTGTGTACTCTGAGAGTGTTAGTACATGTGTTCATCACTGTGACACATTGCATTTGACATGCATACTTGTCATACATGCATAGAGATGCATTTCCTCATGTTACACGATTTTGTAACATTTATGACTTAATATGCACATTGACTTGTAGTCATAGAGATGTACTTTTCTCATTCTATCTGGGATTGAATCTTATATGTTGTTGAAAGTTTTTGAAAAAAATCAAAGGTTTCTAACTTACTCATATTTTGGTGATTTCGGTGAAGGATTTGGGTTTTACTATTATACTTGAAAAGCATGACTATTTTCCATAACCGTGAATTAGCAAAGCATCATATATATCTGCGTTATTTCTTGTACCACGTTTATTATATTGCTATGAGTTGTTATTGGCTATTGGTGTTAGAGTCTGACCTTTGTCCCAGCTCGTCACTACTTTCAGCCTAAGGTTAGGTTTGTTACTTATTGAGTACATGGGGTCGGTTGTACTCATACCACAATTCTGCACATCGCGTGCAGATTTTGGATGCTAATGTTGCTGTGTATGGTAGGAGTTGGCATTGAAGGCGTACCTGCATCCGGTCATAGTTGACTCTTGTTCTTGGTAGCCTTAAAATTATTAATTTGTTCATGTATATTTCAAACATATGATGTGTTTATTTCATACTTGCTTCGTAAACTAGAAATCTTAGAAGCTCATGATTTGTACTACCAGTCCTTGAGAATCCTTTATTTAAAGTTCAGTTATTTCACCACTTATTTTTCTCAGTAAATCTCATTTGAATTGGATTGTTGCTAATTGGATTACCTAGCGGGTTGGACTAGGTGCCATCACGACTAGTTAGATTTTGGGTCGTGACCCTGAGGGGCTCGAGTGTGTTTTGGATAAGCTACATGCCATTTGAACTTATAAAATTGCTGGTTTTTTGAAGTCTGTTGTCATCCGGTGTGTCCTTCTTCATGATCGCGAAGATACTTCCGCGATCACAAAGAGAAATCTTAGTTAGGGAGGAATTTTCTCATAGCGAACGCGAGGAGCTGGTCATGAACGCGGAGCAGTGAGGGGTCTGCACTTCGCGAACGCTCCCACACCTACGTGAACGTGTAGTGATAGGACACAGGGGACTGGGGATGGAACTCTTACTCCATGTGAATGCGAGCCCAGGTTCGCGGCGAGGTGGGCTAAGCCTATGCGAACGCATAGAGTTTGTCACGAAAGCATAAGCCAACTGGGCAATGCTCTTCGCGAACACGTCAGGTGTCTTGCGAACGCGATCAACACCTGACGCCCAGTCCATTAAATATCCCACAGACGGGATTTCACCCAGTTTCACCATCTTTTCATTAGAGCTCGGCCTAGAGGCGATTTTGAAGAGAAATTTCATCACCCTTTCATAGGTTAGAATACTTTAACTTGTTTTCTTCCATTTCCATTAGCACCCACTAATTTCAAACCTTAATCTATGTTCTTTCATTGTAGAACGAGGTTGACTTTTGTTGACTTTTTGGGAAAAGTGTAAAGATCTTAACTTTATGTATTGTAATTAATTTTCCTAGAATTTTTTGATGTTATTGAGTCGATTTTGGTTATATTTGATTGGTTTGGAGGCGGACTTTAGAGGAAAGGCCCCGATTGAGCTTTGATTTGCTTGCGAAGCGATGTAAGTGTTGGGTCTAACCTTGATTTGAGGGAATTAGGAACCCTTGAGCTATGTGCTTTGTGAATTACATGTGTATCATCATCTGTGCGAATGACGAGTGTATATGCGCCGTCAAGATAATCGTTTCCATGCTTTCCCGTATTTCATTAGTTATTTTATTCCATGTATTAACCGTTACATGCCTTAATTGCTTCCTATTCCTTAACTTGCTACTTGTCACTTATTATTCTAGTATTAAAATATTCGTTCTTCCATGCTTCCATGAGTTAATTGTTACTTGCCTTAATTGTGATACTTGTACACTTTGATTGTCATATTTTGACTTGTCTTGTTGGTTTGTACTAATTGTAGTATTCCTTGATTTGGCACGAGCTTCCTTATGGCTTTACTTTTATATTATTTATACATAGAGATTACTGTGAATTGAGTTGTTGAATTGATTACATTTATTGATTTTTGTTTAGGGATCGGGTTACATGCTGCAATGGGTGGAATAAAGGAGGATTGATATTGATATGGTAAGATCGGTTGCACGCTGCAATAGATTTTATATGTGATTTGATATGGTGAAATATGGAAGGATTATGATATCGATATTGATTATACGGTGGGATCGGGTTGCACGCCGCAACGAATTTTATATGTGATTTGATATGGTGAAATAAGGGAGGATTATAATATTGATTCTGATTATATGGTGGGATCGGGTTGCGCGCCGCAACGGATTTTACATGCTATTCTTGATATTGATATGATGAAACAAGGGAGGATTGTGTTTGTACGATGGGATTAGGTTGTGCGCCACAACGGATTGTGTGTTTGTATTCATTGTGTATTGTGTTAGCTTTCAATGTTTTCGTACGAGATTCTGAGGACTGATATTTCTGATTTTACGTACTTCGAGGATTGAGTTTATTTTCATAAGTTAATTGCCTTATTTTTCCTGTTATTATTATCATACTGCGTACAGGTTATTGTGAGTGACGCGCCTTAGCCTCATTACTACTTCTTCGAGGTTAGGCTTGGCACTTACAGAATACATTGGGTCGGTTATACTCATACTTCACTCTACACTTCTTGTGTAGATTTTGGAGTTGGTCAGTAGATTGCTCATATTGATTGCCGGATTGGAGACTTGAGGTACAGATTACGTTCGCAGACCTGAAGTACCCTTCTACCTTATCCTTGCTATTTATTTCATTTCAGACAATTTTACTTTCATTCAAACTATTATCTGTATTATTCTACTCGCTCGTGCACTCGGAGACCAGTTTTGGGATTGTATCCAGATATTGCTGTTATTATGGGTTTTCTCATTCTATTTCAATTTTATTTCAATTTATTCAGTTTACTCAATATCGGTTAATTTGAATTGTTAAAAATGGCGTAAAACTATTCTAGCGTTGGCTTGCCTAGCTAGTTAAATGTTAGGCGCCATCAAGATCCCGAGGGTGGGAATTCCGAGTCGTGACATATGACCCCCTATCATTGTTTGAAGTGAAATAAGTTTCCCTTTGCACGACGCAACAAGCCTTATGGCTATATGTGGATCGGGTTGCGCGTCACGACATGCCTTACGGCTATATGTGGATCGGGTTGCACGTCGCATCAGGTTATATTAGCACTTGGGCAGGATCCGCCCCTCCAGAGTTTTCACACCCATAATGAGCGCATGTTCTATTGATTCATGATGGGATTAGGTTGCGCGCCACAACAAGTACCATATAGTGATGAGTGACCGAGTGTGTTGAGTGATTGAGCATGATGAGTGTGAGTGTGAGATAGTGAGGTTGAGTACTCTGAGAGTGTGGGTATATGATTTCATCACTCTGGTGCATTGCATTGACATGTATACTTGGCACACAAGCATTGAGATGCATGTCCTCATGTTACACGGTTTTGTGACACTTATGACGTTCATATGCATATTGACATATAGGCATAGAGATGTACTTTCCTCATGCAATTTGATAATGAGACTTCTTAACTGTTGTTAAAATTGTTTGGGAAAAATCACAGTTTTCAAACTTACTCATATTTTTGGTATTTTCGGTGAAAGATTTGAGATTTATTGTTATACTTGAAAAGCATGCCTATATTCCGTAACTATGAACGAGCTGAGATATTTCTTGCACCATCTTTATTATATTGTTATGAAATGTTGTTGGTTATTGGAGTTCGACTCTGACCGTTGTCCCGGCTCGTTACTATTCAACCTAAGGTTAGGTTTGTTACTTATTGAGTGCATGGGGTCGGTTGTACTCATACTACACTTCAGTACCTTGTGTGTAGATGTTGTATTCTGAGGTTTCTACGTACATCGGGAGCTGGATCTGAAGATTTACATGCGTTTTAGTTATGGCTATCACTTGTACTTGGTAACATTAGATTTGAATTTTGTTTTTACATTTCAACAGATGTTGTAATTATTTCAGTCCTGTAAAAATATGAATCTTAGAAGTTCATGATTTGTATTATCAGTCCTTGGGAAATCCTTTGTATAATAGTTTAGTCGTACTATAATTTCTTCTCTTAATAAATCTCATTAAATTGGATAGTTGGTTATTGGCTTACCTAGCTGGTTAGGTTAGGTGCCATCACGGCTAGTTGGATTTTGGGTTGTAAAAAGTTGGTATCATAGCTCTAGATTCATAGGTTCTACGAGTCATGAGCAAGTGTCTAGTAGAGTCTTGCGGATCGGTATGATGACGTCCATACCTATCTTGGAGAGGCTACAAGGCATTTAGGATAAACTTCCCATCTTTCTTTCTCGTGCGACATTGATTCATTTTAAAGCGTAACTCTTTGAATTCCTTCCACGCACTCGTATGCGCATGTGAGCACTCAGTATTAGCTGTGCGTTGACGACTTGTGATTCCATGGATGAGGTACGAGATGTGATTTCTGTGTGCTGATGATGGGCTAGTCTGGAGGGCTTGAGGCCGCATTTTGATGGTAGCTTTTGCACAGGGATTTAAGTTGTGTGATTATATGCTTTTGGACTTATAGGTCTGGTGTGTCACTATGAGTGGAATTTATGGCCCGGTGAGTGGTTGGATGGCCAGGGGCATGAGATTGATACTGGCCCCCAAATCACACAGTGCTTTGGCAAACGCAAAATTGCCAATGGTGCAGGGAATTGTAAAACTCCCTAGGTCAGACAACTTCTCTGCAATTGGTCTTGTCACTACAGCACTGCAAGTATGCGTAAGAGTCACAGTTGCCAAGTCTTGGAAATCGAATTTTCGGGACATCAAGTCCTTCATCATCTTCGCATAGCCAGGCATCTCCTTCAGAGCATCAATTAGAGGAATGTTTACCTGTATCTGTTTCAGCATATCCAAGAACTTTTTGTACTGTTCATCATTTTGGTATTTGGACAGCCTCTAAGGGAATGGAGCTGGCGGTCTCTTTTTTCCAGTGATTTGGGACTTTTCTTTCTCAGCCACCACCTCAACTACCGGCTCCTGGGCTATCTCCACTTCTTTTTCAGCCTCACTCTGCGCACTGGGTTCTCCTTCAGAAGGTTGCACTGTTACCTTGGTCAGGTTTGTTGAATCATCAAGTTCAATCGGCACTGGTACCAGTGTCTCGGCCTGTCTGCTTTCACGAGCTATCTCCTGTTCCAGGTCTAAGTCCCTGCCATTGCGGAGACTCACTGCCATTAGCTGCTTTGGGCCCTGGTCCTTAGGATTTACCTGCGTGTCTGCAGGCAAAGTCCCAAGAGGGATATTATATAAGGACATTGAGATACTTCAATATTTTTAATAGTTGATTCGTGTGCATCTACTCTCTCGCTGATTTTGGCAGTTGACCCAATCACCTGTTGCATCATTACTTCAAGTCTAGAAAACCCATCTTTTTGTCTCCCCCATGTTGTTGCTGAGGGGGATGATACGCATGTTGCTGATTTTGTTTATTAAACCTTTGTGGCCTTTGGTAGGGCGCCACATTACCATGAGGTCTCATGGCACCCATATTTCCACTATTATGCTGCTGATGAGGTGGTTTGTACGGCTGAGCTTGCTGACCCCAATTCTGTCCACCCTGTCTCTGGCCTCCATAGTTTGACACATAATTCATATTCTCCGGGTAGTGAGGATGATCGCAATCTACATTCCACTGATTACCAATTGGTTGACTAATGCAAGATGTACATAAGCCCCTATTGGTAGTATCCACAATATGAATTTGTTGCTTTTGCCCCGACTCCTCTACCTTCTTCGTAAGTATGCTCATATGTGTCATCAAAGTTGCCATATTTTCAACAATAGTGTTGGATGGATCTAATGGCACTGAGTGAATTATTGGGGTAATAGGTTCACCCCTAGTTGTCCACCCTGAATTTTGTGCCATTTTATCAAGTAAAGCCTGGCTTTCTCTCTACGTCTTACTCAGGAATGCTCCACCAGATGAAGCATCAACATTAGCTTTCACACCATCAGCCAGATCCATATAAAATTGCTGCCCCAACATCTGTTCTGGAATACCATGGTGAGGACAGACTACCAGCATCCCTTTAAACCGTTCCCATGTCTCTTGCAGTCTCCATAGGCTTCTGCCTGAAGCTCAAGATCTCATCAATTTGTTGCGATGTCTTGTTCGGTGGATTGAATTTATTAAAGAACTACTTGACCAACTCCTCCCATGTAGTAATAGAATTGATAGGGAGCGATTTGAGCCAAGTCTGGGCTACTTCTGTCACTGAAAACGGAAACAACAACAGTCTTATTGCCTCCGGAGTAAAGTTTGGTTGCCTCTGAGTCTTTCAGATCAACAAGAAATTCTTCAAATGCTGATGGGGATCCTCAATGTATGACCGCGAAAATAGCCCCTTATTCTGCAACAAGTGCAGCATATTATTTGTGATTTGGAAGGACTCAGCTTCTATCTGCGGGACCATGATCGCTGTGGCCAAATTCTCCGTTGTGGGTTGTGCCCTGTCATATAAAGGCGCCTCAGGTGCAATGGGCACTCCAGGCGCCGCAATCTGTCCGGCTGGGTCAACCACATCTTCCCCATTATTATTGTTGTTCCTGTCATTCAGATCTGCCATGTCTGTTTCAATGTGTTCAATGAGTGGTTGTTGCTTGCTTTTCCGGTTGGCCCTGTTTAAGGCACTGAAAACTTTTTCGGGGTCTGGTAAGGCGTCAAATACTTCACCAGTTCTCGATGAGTTTCTAGGCATGCACCTGTACAACCGATTCAACAACCGTTAGAAATTCCATATATGAATGAAATCGAAGAAAATTGACTAGACTTAAGAATTTTGTATTTTCCTCCAACTACAATTGATAATACCGTTAGTTCCCCGGTAACGGCGCCAAAATTTGAACACGCTCAACTATGTCTAATAAAAGACTAAGCGGGCGTTGCAAATATAATCTGAGTATTTTGCCCAGAGTTGAATCCCACAGGGAACTAACGTATCAAATGTTGTTGTAAGACTACTAGATTCTCAATAATCAATTTCCCCAAAGGTTATGAATATCACTTTTTGGTATTTTTACTACTACAACTGAAGAAATTAAACAAACTAAAAGACAACTAATATTTAGATGTAAACAGATGCGATAAAGGTCTAAGGTTATAGTTTCCCCCGTTGATGGAATCCCTTCTTGTATATTTCCTATAGTTTTGGCTTAGTTATCTCTATCAAACATGAATACTCCAGCTATCATAAATCTCTCTCAAGTAATTATGATAATCTACTAGACGCACTTTCTCAAGTTACGCTAGCTAAATTGCATTACAGTTCACTTTAGATTGCACCCAAGATATCGTTATCTCTAATCCAACCTTTAAACCCTCGGTTATGGATCTCTCCTATTCTCCGGGAGTGGTGTCGTTCAACAATTACCTAAATATATACTCTCTCTCGAATAGATTCACACTAAATAGGAACAACTAATTGAGGGCCCTTCAATCAACTACAACAAAAACGTAGTTGAACAAATAGAGATTGAAAACCAAGCAAAACTATATTTAAGATAACAATAAGTTCATCCTCAACGGGTTCCACTAAAACCTTAGATTAAATAAGTTAGCTACTCGTGCTCAAACACAATAAACTCAAAGAAATCATAATTCTCAAAATAAAGGTAAAAGAAAGAGAATAGAAAAACTCTAATTGTTGCTTGTCTTCTCACAATTGTTCTTGCCTCCTATTTTAGTCTAAAAATAAGCTTCACAGTCTCTTGGGCGAGTTTATAATGTTTTTATAGGGTTAGGCTAAGAAATTCCGTTTTTTGCACTTTAGTCCTTCAATTTCTGGACTTCCAACAGTCGCCCGCGGCCGCGGCAGAAACGCGGCGCGACCACGGTGAAACACCAACGTTCTGAATCTTTTTCCTTGCCCACCGCGCTCCAGTCGCGGTCGACCGCGGTCGCGGTGGGCTCCCTTCCAGCAATCTTCGCCTTTTTTCTTGTTCTTTTCTCACAGGTTTTTCTCGATTGGCCTTAAACTCACTTAATTGACTCCAAAACGCTTCAAAGTATTTCCCATCATAGATTATATCCTGTAAAGCATAAAAACACTAATCAGAGTATTTTGTTATCAATATTTGCACTTAAAACGCACTAAAGTATGGTTCATTAAGGGTGAAAATATAGTCTAATTCACCTACTATCAGAAATTCTGGGTGTCTAAAATTTGATTCTAATGTTTATAGGCTCAAGTTGAATTAAGGATCGTCAGCTAGGTTGTGTCGTCAGGCTTATATGGATTTGGGTGTCGTGAGATCACCCCTTGGTATGTACGTGGTAAGGTTACACAGTGATTTGACGGCTTAGGAACAACTCTTGGCACGTTCGAGGATGAATAAAATAAGGGTACAAAATTGTTGTATGGGAATGTGTGTAGTGATGGATGATGATATAAGCAAACGGCAATTTAGTTAAGGCATATAAAACTTTATACGCAACCTACGGTAATATTTTATTTTGACCAATCATTATGTTCTATTTTAACTGAAATTACCATATTACCCTTTAAATCCAAAGCAGAACTTCCTCTTATTAGATACGCAGAAAACTCCAGGAATAAAATTGAAAGTAGGAACATCACTTAATATAAATATTCAACAAATAATCAGCATAATAATATTTAAGTATTAAACTCAATTTACAATTAAAAGCATTCAATACGTGTACATTGATATTTTAAAAAAAGAACAGCAATATTCAAGATGATAGTACTTTTTCAGAAGAAGTGTTACACGAATTTGGAGAAATTGTTCGGTGAAAACTGGAGTGATGGTGGAGAGCCGTGTGTTTGAGGAATTAGTTGTTGATTAGGAATATTATCCCTTATCCTACGTTGGTGCTGTTAGACATGTTAGATAGAATTCAAGTGTGACTAGATGTCTATTGACTGATAGATATATGATGTTGTATGTATTAAGGTATATTATGCAAAGAAACCAGAGAGAGGAAGTGACAATGATAATATCTCTTAGAAAAATGGATGAAGTCACAATTATGGACCTACCAAGGGTGATTATGGTTGAAATTCTTTCAAGATTGCCAATTAAGTCCATTTTCTTCTGTAAGATTGTTTGCAAACTCTGGTATAATCTTTTAACTTCTGAACCTTTATTTGTTAACATGTATCACACGTCAAGATCACTTAATTTACCCTGCATTTTCCTTTCGGTTGATCACTCTTTTGTTTCACTTCTTGAACTCAAAGCAGATTATGATTATTATTCTTCCCCGGTAAATAGACCCATGTTGTTGAGCCCAAAGTTTCACCTTCCTCCACTAGAATCGAGAACAATTAATCGTGCTAGTAAACTAAAGTTGGAAATAATTGGTTCGTGTAATGGGTTTATTTGTTTGATGAATAGTTGTACGTATGGTGAAATTCGTTTGGTTTACATTTGCAATCCTCTTTTGGGTGATTTTTTCAAGCTTAAATATCCCGATAAAAGAGTATGTCATGTTGCGTGGGGATTTTGCTTTAGTGAGTGCTCTGGACAGTATAAGTTATTGAGATCAGTATGGGATCGTCCAGAACTATATGAATTGGAGGTTTATACTCTTGGAGTTGATAAGAAATGGAGAAATGTGGGCCAAGTTGGCCCACACCCACGGGGATCACTTACCAATGTTAATGTCAATGGTTTTCTTCATTGGATGGATAGTGAAAATCACAAAAAAAGTGCCAGCGCCTGCATTTACTCCTTTAATATAGAGACAGAAGAGATAAAGCCCGTGCCACCTCCACTTGGCCTAGAAACTCCATCCTCTTGCTTGAGGCTAGCAGAGTTGGGGAATTGTCTGTGTTTGTCTGATAATAGTGATACAACACATGTTGATATATGGTGGATGAAAGAGTATGGAATAGCTGAATCATGGACTAAAGATCGCATTTTGATGGACTGCATTCCGCCTGATATACGTCAGGGTATATTTATACCAATCATTATTTGGAAAGATGGAGAAATCTTGATGCAAAGCGAACTTGGCACACAACTAGTTTCTTACAGCCCAAAAGAGAAGAAGTTTAGGAAGGTCAGTGTTTACGGTAGTGGCATTGCAGTGACTAAATACGTTCCAAGGTTTTACTCGCTCAAGACTGTCATGGGGGACAGCTTTCACGTCTCAAATGCTTATCCCAAGGCTAAGATAGTTTAGTATTTGTTTTGTTTTACTTCCTCCTGGATATGATGTTTTGCTTCTGTGTTTCTGGCATAATTTACTTTAAACTTTTGAATTCTAGTAGAACAACTACTCTCTGCCTATGTTAGTATTCGTCGTCCATTTTTCACATTCGTAGTTACTTGCATTAAAAAGTCTCTAAAACTGCATTTCTTTTATCCATTCCAACTTGCATCTGTGTACTTGGTAATGACTTACAATTTTAGGCACATTCATAAGATTATAGGCAAACTGATGTGTGAGCTTAAATGGAGCGACATGGACGACAATGATTCATATAGCTAACTCCCACTTACAGTTTAGAGACACTAGTCAATTTTCTGGTATTTAGTGAGATACTAGTTTCAGTATTACTTCTTTTCTTGAATAATGGTGCTGAAGTTTCTACTAAGACCATCAATTCCCATATGCTTGTTCTATGTATTAGGAGAAAATAGAAAGAAGCATGTTTCTACATAAAAATTGCATGGAATTATTATGGTGTAGCCAGTTAACGATCGATAGTTAACTACAACGTTCATATTCCTTTAAGGAATTGACAATATCATATATCAAGACCAAAAAAAAAAGACAGTATCTTATATGAATGGTATGTTATTGGCAAATGAGAAATCATTAGGCTAGAGAAAATATTGGGTTGTATTCATACAATTTCCTCTTCTTTAATATCGATTACAGAAAATGGAAAGAAGAAAAGGAAGGAAAGAAACTCTTTACATTTTGACTCTTGAACATGAGGATATACTAGATATTGAAGAGGAAAAGAGAGAGAAGAAAAAAAAAAGTTTTGGTACTTATAGAAGGCCTACAACTGGTGAATGTGCAAAGATTAACTTATCTTTGTTAGCACTACTAGTATAACCCCAATTTTGGCAAATACTTTTCCTTCTTGGTTTTGCCTCTCCAAGCATAGTTATAATGTCTCTCATTGATGGCCTTTCTTTAGGTAGCTTTGCTGTGCAAAGAAGTGCAATCTTTAGGACAAGAAGCATCTCTTCTTGAACATGTTTACATTGTCCTGCTACATCATGATCTAATGTTTCCTCTGATGCCTTGTTGTTCACTTTCCTTCTAACCCATTCTACAATGTCAATGGACTCGCCGAAAGAAGAGTCTAGTGGCATTTTCCCAGTCAGAAGCTCCAAAAGCACTACCCCGTAACTGTATATATCGCTCTTCTCATCAACCTTCAATGTGTATCCATATTCTGTCAAAAGGAAAGAGGAACAAAATGAATTTCTTAAACTATATGGACATGAAAGAAAATGATTTTAAGGTTGAAGAAAAAAATTACCTGGTGCTATGTAGCCATATGATCCTGCTACCATAGAGACAGTCTCATTCTTGTGAAGCATCATTCTTGCCAAGCCAAAATCTGCAATTCTTGCCTCGAAATCTGAATCAAGAAGAATGTTGCTTGACTTGACATCCCGATGTATGACTGGTGGATGGCAATCATGGTGAAGGTAAGCGAGGCCATGAGCAACACCAAGAGCAATGTTGTATCTAGACAACCAATCCACGAGCATTTTTGCAGCTTGTTTCCCATGTAAAGCAGCTCCAAGATTTCCATTAGGCATGTATTCAGATAACATCATGACATCAGTCTCATTGTGAAGATAGCCTAATAGCCTAACGATGTTCCTGTGACGAAGCTTCCCTAAAAGATCTACCTCTGCAAAGAGTTCTTCTCCTGCTTCAATGTCCCCATTTGTTCTCCATAACTTTTTAACTGCTACAACAGAATGTGGCCTCTGAATCTCAGCCTTGTATACAATTCCATTGCCACCAATTCCTATCACATTTGACTCCTTTAGGCAAGTCAGAATATCAGAACTTGTGAAGTTAAGCCTCTGAAATGCTACTAGCCTCCAAGGCCATTCTGAATTGTTCTTGCTGAACCGAAAATCTTTGAAGAAGCTGTTGCACAAGTACCATCTGTTGTACATTAATCTCCCTGCCAAAACCATGATCCCAACAGCTATGATAACCGAGATCCCAACAATAAATCCCACGATTATGTGATTCACACGAGTCTTCCTCACGTTTGAAGTGGTGATGAGATTTTGAGAACATGGTGGAAGTATGCCACCACAAAGTCCAGCATTGCCCATTAGATCATTGGGATTAATGGTCCTTAATATCCCATTGCTTGGAACTGGACCCTCAAGTTTGTTGTAGGACAGATTAAGCATTTCTAGAGCTGGGGAGCTACCAAAGTCCATTGGTATTTTTCCAACTAGGGAGTTGTTCGATAAATCAAGAATAGATAAAGTTGGCAATGTGGCAATGTGAGTTGGGATTTCACCACTGAATCGATTGTTGCTAAGATTAAGATTCACAAGCCTTTCACATGAAGCAATACTCTGAGGAACTTTCCCCGTGAAATGGTTGCTCGAAAGATCAAGCGACGAAAGGGATGGACAATCTTGGAATTGGTCAGGAATGTTGCCTTTAAGATTGTTATTCGAGACTGCAAACGTTTGCAGGCTAGGAATAGACAAAATGCTAGATGGCAAAGATGATTCAAGGTGGTTCGAGGAGACATCGATAAAAGAAAGTGTAGAAGACAAAGTGAAATCCTCAGGAATTTCACCAGTGAGATTGTTATTAGCCAATTCCAATCTTTGAAGCTTAGGAAGAGTTCCAAATCCAATTGGGATTACACCTGAAAGAATATTATTTTGGATTCTAACTCGGACGAGTGAAGAACAATTAGAGAGGCCTAATGGGATTGGTCCAGAGAAAGAATTGTTAAAGAGAATGAGCTTTGTTAGATTGCCAGAATCACACAAACCAAGAGGAATCTCACCTGTCAAGAAATTAGAAGAAACATCTAACCATTGCAAGGGAGATTTTTTCCCAAGATTCATAGGCAAAGAACCATTTAAAGAATTTTTCCATAGTTCAAGTATCTCAAGATTTTCTAACTCACCAAGCTTTGTTGGAATAGGACCAGTTAAGTTATTGCACATAAGATTTAGCAGCTGCAAATTCTTCAAACCTGTTAACTCATTCGGAATCTCCCCTGAAATGTTGTTATCAGAAAGATCCAAGTAAACTAAAGATGTAATATTTCCAACTTCAGCTGGAATCTTCCCTTCAAAACTGTTCTGATACAAGTACACAGTAGTCAGATTCTTCAACTTGCCTAATTCAGCTGGAATTTGACCACTTAAACTGCCAACAGCCAAGTCAAGATACTGAAGGCTACTTAGATTACCAAACTCAGCTGGAATTGAACCTTCAAACTGATTGTATCCAAGAATTATAGTCTCTACAGCTTTCAATTCACCGAGCTCTCGAGGGATCTCTCCTGTAAGATTATTCCCTGATAGTCCAAGAAACTTTAAATTCTGAAGATTCTTGAACGATAAAGGGATTGAACCTTCGAAGAAACTCCCTCGAAAATCCATGATTTCAAGCAATGTAGCATTTCCAAGATCCTCAGGAAGAAACCCCTCAAAGTTATTGCTAGAAGCATTGAGATATCTCAATCCAGAAGCCATTCCAAGACCTGAAGGGAACTTGCCAACAAAGTTATTTTGGCTCACATCAATGCTCTTTAAACAAGTCATATTGGCCAATGACTTTGGCAATGCAGTGGAGAAATCATTGCAACAAAGATTTAGGAAAGATAAACTCTTTAGACCTTGAATTTGATCAGAAACTCTGCCACTGAGATTCTTGTTTGACAAATCAAGATTCTCTACAAAACCTTTGGAGTTGCACAAGACACCAGTCCATTTACAATGAACAGAACTTGAACTTGAGTTACCATTGTTTGGAAAATTCCAGTCTTTGAGTTGATCCGTTGGATCAACAAGACTGGACTTTAGTGCTAACAATGTTGATACTTCATCTCCATTTGATGAAACAATGAAAAATAACAAGAAAAAGAGATGATTTTTCATGGTTTGACAAATTTTCTTCTCTCTGTTAATTCAGTTGTACAACATTCTTTTTTGGTTCTTGAGAACAAACTAGTATGAAAGTGATCAAAATAACTTATACTACTATTTCATAAGAAGTAGTATTAATCAGTTAGTTATCATGATTAACTAAAAATGGGACCCATATCTATCTGTATGCATGTTTCTTTTCTTTTATTTCATTTTTGAGTGTTAGGGGTGGGGGTTAGAGAGTAAGACTGTAATGATTAGACACTAATGAAGGGGGATTAGTAATAAAGAAAATTGGGGAGTTCGTGAGGTCTTGGGAAATGGGATCTGAACCAGCTATGGATTTGTAGCTAATGACTGTAAAGGTTTTGGAATTATTGAGAATGGAACCGACATTAAAACATGGGATGGAATGTGTTTTCAGTGATTATTTTACCTATTTATGAAAAACATAATACTAACTTGCTTTGGTTGTTTTGTACTTTGTCTGATACTATTCAAAGGTCAAACCATTCTGAATGACAGTCATTTGTTTTTTTTCCCTTCTTTTGATCTGTGTCGATAAAATTTACTATCACTGCTCTTTCAGTTTCTGTCAGTGCTGTGGTCTGTTTGTAATAGAGTTGTGAGTTGCTTAGTTTAATCAAATTGTGGTTTTATTTTTTCCCTCATTTAAGGAAATTCTTTTTTTTTAGTACCTTCTATTTTTTTATGCTTCTTCCTTCATTTTATTTGTCTGATATATTAAAAATATATTTTTACTTTTACTTGTTTATTATTTTTTTTCTTTCTGTTTTATCCTTATCATTAATTACTTATTCTCCAAATTATTTTTCAAGATTTTTAAATGTTGTCATTATTATGAGTAAAACCTTAAAATATATACTTCATTTATTTCTTTTTAAATATAAAGTCGTGGACAACTAAACGTGAAGGAGTAAATAGTATAAAAATCTAATGTTTTTACTAATGATTGGTGGTTAGTGAGCTATGAAGAAGGATAAGATTACTGGGGAGCAACGATGAATGATGCTAATTACGCAAGAATATTTTGTAAATAGTGTCGCCTATTGTTATGACTCAGACGCTCGGTATGTCGGTATGTTGGGTACGAGATTATAGAAATTTTAAAATTTTACTTTTTGTCTCAAATTGATATTTACCTTGCATCGATTCACATAGCATCATCAATGATACAAGTCTTCTATATCAAATCAAAACGTTCTTATTGACGATCCTCTACTCCGACAGGATCTAAAGTTGTTCGAACAATGTAATATCTCACATTAAGTAAATCTTTAACCCTTCCTCTTTATTAAGACTACAGTGTCACCCGTACGGTGAGAGTAGAAAGTAACATGATTATACTCTTTTTGATTTATGTCTATATTTTGTTCGCATTTTCAAATAGGCATACAACTAAAAATATCTTCTGAAAAGTGTTTAATCCAATAAAACATAGGAGTATTCAAGAAAGAAAGCAAAATCTAAAGGTTAAAATTTTCCTTTTTACTTTTTGCTTGCTCATTGACAATTTCAAAGTGTCAAATAGTTTAATTATTGAGCGATGATTAGAGCCAGGAAAAGGCAAAATTAAAAACTGAAACCACCTAATATAAATTTAATACAACCATTTCAGTTCCAGGGAAGTTAAGTTAACTAAAAATGCTTTCTTTTTCAGCCGTCGGTGGTAGAGTAGTAATAATAAAGTATTATACTCATAGAACAAACTGAAATAAACAAACTCAAGTGGAACCAACACTAAAAATAAAATAAGTAACACTAATCAAATGGCCATATATAATGTAATCTCAACATGTTAGTGCATGTAAAATGGATGGAAGTATCTCTTCATTAGTGTACTTTTTAATATCAGCTTCACATATATACCCATACAAAATAATTTGTAATGACTAATATATGCAAAAATAGAGAGAGAAAATTAATGATTGTCCGAGTACATAAAAACAGCATTCCTCCAAATAATGACATGGCTAATTTTGTAGAGTTTACTTGGTAATCACATGGACCCATCTGGCAAAGTGAATCTTAATTATATAATTTGTTTTATTTACATGATAATGATCTTCAAGTTCTTGAAAAGGTTGATATGTGTGATATGATATGTTAAAAAATTAAATAAATTTGTTTCTCTCTCTAAAGAAAAAGGTTGGAAGCCATGTGAAGAGGACCTGAAGTCGCAGCAGCAGCTTCCTCTTGGGAATGAATGATAGAATGAAACTATGCATATACCCATTAATTGCATTATTGGAAGGGACACTTATTAGACCCACATTTGCCACACTCAAACAACTACATGTGTTTAAAAATAAAAATAAAAAGAAAAAGAACCGTTATCTTCAAAAAGATCAAGAAAAATCAACATTTTTGTTTCAAGGGAAAAGAAGAAGAGAAAGACATATAGTGCTATTATTGAAACAATAGTAAGAATTCATGAGGTGGAGCATTAGGTGCCCCCACATGGCTTTATACCAAAGCCACCATCAAGATTTCATCATTGAACCAATTATTTGATATAAATATTTATCTTTCCTTTTTTCTTCTCTTTAAACCTTCTTTTATCTTTTCAGCATTAGTCTTATTAAAATTAATAATATGCCTGAATGTTAATATACATATGATTATGAAGATATTGACTTTAAATCTCACCAAAAAATAAGTAAGACTATCTTTTTACTCGCATATGAAAGTGTATACATATGATTCTTTCTCGCCTGAATTTTAATATACATATTATTATTAAGAGAAATTCTTAATTTATGATGATTTAAAGCTATTTGTTTTATGAAACACACTCTAAAAGATTGTGATATTGGTCATGAGCAATGTAAGGTAATAGCTAGTGGTGGTTGTAGCTAGGCGAGGTAGCTGACGATGGTGGTTGTGCAGTGGAGTTGATGGTTATGTGGTGGTGCTAGAGATGATGGTTGCATGGTGGTGGCAGTTAGTGGAGAAGGTTGTTGTTGTTGGTGGGTACCGGCAAAGGTGGTTGGCGGTGGTGATGGAGGTTGTTGGCAGCGATGATGTAGGTAGTTGTTGGTAGTGGCGGGTGGACAGAGGGTGGTTGCAATCAATAGTTGATAAGTTGATATCGGATGAAAAGTGCATGTGTTGAATGTGTTTGTGTGTTATTTCTTGTGTGAGTTGCGGGAGTTCACACTACCTTTGAAGTGAAAATATGCGCATTACGTGTTTCTTATGTGTAGGAACAAACTTATGCGGAAAAGGATCAAATAGGAAACAAATTGGTGGAAAAAAAAGCTGAAGACAAAAGTCTTGGACAGCGAAGCGAGGTTCACTTTGCAATACCGGGACCGGAGCAGAAGAAACCAGAAAAGTCCCGAACAACGAAGCGAGGTTCACTTCGCCAGACCAGGACCGGAGCAGAAGAAACCAGTTTCTCCAATCCGAAATAAAAGAAGGAAAATTCGCCCCATACAAACCCTAGTCGCTATAAATACATCCTTAAACATGCTTTTGAGGGGGAGACGCTACGTTGGAAGGATAGAATACTTTGGGGAGGCAAGAACACGCTAGGAGCAAGGTGAAGCATTCTTCCACGAGTTTTTCACTTCCTTTTTCCTATTTTCATTATTAGTTATGAATTCTAGTATTGTAGTTTTGCATACTATTATGAATAACTAATTTGTTATCTAGGGTTTTGATGGAACCTTTTGTAGGATAAATTCTTGTTATATTTTTATATAATTGAGCCGCTGAATTTCTCTACTTGTTCAACTACGTGTTTTTTGTTGTTGATTGAATAAGCATCAATTGACTTTCTTAGAAAATGGTACATATTTAGGTAGTTGTCGAACGACATCACTCCAAACGTATATGAGGAATCAATACATAGGATTTAAAGGTGAGATTAGGAATAACGAAACCTTGTTGATATCTTGGTGAGCGGTGAATTAGTATCAACTAACGTAGTTCGGAAGAAGATGTCATGTAAATTGTGGTAGTTGCTCGGCAGTAAATTACGACACCCTAAATACTCACGATCGATAGAAAATACTGAGGTGAAATTATAGAAGACGTAGCGGGTAGGATTCCGACAAATGGAGAAATCATAACTCTAGGCCTTCTTTATCTTGTCTCCAACTTTATCCTCATTGGTTGATAATTTTACTACTTTCTTGTATTTGTTAGTTACTTAGTTAGAAATAAACACTATAATATTTATAATTAGAAAATTATTTGGATTTGTGTTTCTTAGCAATATTGAACAACTATAGATAAACTTTATTTCTTTGTGGGATTCGACTCTGGACTTTTAAATCGGATTATATTTGCAGCGACCGCTTATCCTTTTAGTACTAGAGTTAGGCAATGTAACGACCCGACCGGTCGTTTTGATAATTCAAGTTCCGTTCGGTGGCGTAAGGTCTTCAATAGCTCCACATTGTGTATATCGACCTGCATGCGTGGTTGAATTCAGTTACCGGATGATCCGGAGTCGAATTGGGAGAAAAAACTCAAATTTTGAAGTTTGGGTGATGGAAGTTCACCGGAGGTTTGACTTTTGTGTAAACGGCCTCGGAATGAGTTTTGGTTAATGCCAACAACTTCGTATAGTGATTTCAGACTTAGGCGCGCGTCCGAAATTGGTTTTGGAGGTCTGTAGGGTAATTTGAGGTAATTTAGAGAAAGTTAAAATTTCGGCGATTTCGGCTGATAGGTGAAATTTTGATATCAGGCTTGGAATGGAATTCCGAGAGTGGTTGTAGGTCCATTGTGTTACTTGTGACTTTTCTGCAAAATTTCACGTCATTCCGGGTTTAATTGATAGGTTTCGACACGAGTTTTGATATTTGAAGTTTTGAAAATTCATAAGTTTGATATATGGTTTGATTCATCATTTTGGTGTTGTTTTATGTGATATAAAACCTCGAGCGAGTCCGTGTTAGGTTATATGACTCGTTTTAGTGTTTAGATGGGGTTCCGGGGGGCCTCGGGTGTGTTTCAGATAGGTTTCAGGTCAATTTTCTCCAAATTTGCACGGCTGATGCCTGTCAGCTGGTTTTGCTTCTATGCGTTCGCACCCTCTCCTCCGCGTTCGCGAAGTGTAATCTGGGAGGGGGGTAATATTTGTTCACTGCGTTTGTGTGAACTCGAACACGATCGCATAGTGTCTGCCTTCACCTTCATCGCGTTCACATATATCCCATTGCGTTCGCATAGTAGAACCAAGGGCTGGGGGTCTGTAGGTTATTCCTCTTTGCGATCGCAATGTTGTATCCGCGTTTGCATTGGTCCCGCGTTTCCTCTTCCCCGCGTTAGCATACACAGTGCCGCGTTCACATAGTTCAACTGGGTAGCTTCAACTTCCCTTCTTCGCGAACGCATCCCTTTCTCCGCGTTCGCGATGAACAACATGCCTGGACAGAATATAAGTTTTCAAAATCGAGGGTTTCACCATTTTTATCATATTTTGACTTCTAGAGCTCGGTTCTTGGCGATTCTTTGACGTTTTTTCACACAAATAGAATGGGTAAGTGTTCTTCCATTAGAATTAAATATATTTCATGAATTCATTCTTAATTTTATCATTTAAATTGTATTTTTAGTTGAGAAAGATGTGGGTTTTGAAAGAAACCTTCTAAATTGAAAAATCATGATTTGAGGGACCGAATGGTATCGGAATTTGATAAAATTTGTATGGTTGAACTCGTACTAGAATGGGTATTCGGCTTTTGTAAATTTTGTCGGGTTCCGAGGTGCGGGCCCAGGGGTCGACTTTTGGTTCGATTTTTATAATTTTGTAAAGATAGAAACTTTATTATTCAGAATAGTTCCTTATACCTTTTATGTGTACTTTGAAGTTACTTATGTTGATTTTGAGCCGTCCGGAGATCTTTTTTCCAGAGAAGTTCACTTTGGAGTACCGGGTTGTCGTCTTCGAGGTAAGTATCTTGCCTAACCTTGTGTGGGGAAACTACCCCTTAGGATTGAGTCTTCTATGTTGATTGTAGCCCATGTACGCGAGGTGACGAGTGCGTACTCAGACTTATTTCCAATAGGTTGGCCTTTTAGGATTTGTAGGTCCTTATATTCCCCGTGTATGAAGTTGTAATTGTTACATTTAAATTCCTGACTGCTAGTTTCATTTCTTCCTGTTCAAATTAGAAATTACTTGCTTAGTGTTCCTTGTTTCTTATTTGGTCTTAATCGACTTAAATGAAGACTTTACCTTTCCTACCGTTGTGCCTTATCTTCCTTCATAAACTGCCTATTTGACTAGAACTAGCATAATCTCGCCCTATAATTGTTTAGCAGAAATTGGAATATCTATACGTTGGTGTCAAGCAGGCCCGTGAGTCGTATATTGTGAATTATATGATTTTCTCTTAAGGGCTACTTAGGTTTAGTTGATAATCATCTGTGTTGATGGTATTTCCTTGGTGTTGCCTATTACTGAGCATTGTTCGAACTGAGTTTGTTCCATGAAGCTAATTGTTTAATGAGATCAGTTATATCTGTTTCCCTTGCCGGGATGATATTATTCCCATTGTTGACTCCCTTGCCGGTACAGTATGGTTTCTATTATTGTTTATGTTGTTGATGATATTGTTTCCATTGTTGACTCCCTTGCCGGGACAGTATGGTTTCTATTATTATTCATGCTGTTGATGATGTTGTTTCCATTGTTGACTCCCTTGCTGGGACAATATGATTTCTATGAATGTTTATGCTTTTGATTCCCTTGTCTGAATGCTATCATTTCATTTGTTTGGGTGAGAAAGAATGTAAAGCACGAAGGGTGATGCCGTGCCATTGTTATATTCATTATCATGTGAGGAAAGAGTGTAAAGCACGAAGGTTGATGACGTGCCATATTATTGAAATTAAAAGCACAAGGGGTGATGATGTGCCATATTATTGAGAGTAAAAGCACGAAGGGTGATGCCGTGCGTAATATTGTGAGTGAGTTCATGGCACGAAGGGTGTTTCTGTGTAGGTGAGGACGAGGGACATACATTATGATGTGATATCTGTTTCCCCGTGTATACGTGTACCCGTACTTTGAGTTGTTATTGTTGTACTTACATATTTGGTGTGACTTGTTATTATTGTCATGTACTTGACCTTTATCTCATTGTTGTTGCTCTGTCTTGTCTTTTACTTGTTTAATTTGCTTAAATTACGTGCCATATCGGTCGATTTCTATGGGGAGGACGAGAGTAAAAACACGAACGGTGATGCCGTGCACTTGTTCTATTGGAAACTACGTCTGAAAGACAATTATTGAAAAGTAAAGTTTAAAGGCATTTACCTTGAAGGAAACTATGTTTGCAAGGCTATTATTTTTCAAAGGTATGTTTGCAAAGCATTTATTTGAAAGAAGCTATGTTTGGAAAACAGTTACTAGAAAGGTACATTTGAAAAGCTTTTATTGAAAGAAATTTGCGTTTGAGGTTTTCGTTCTGTACAGTATATTTATATATCGTTGGAGGAAGTGAATTTCGAAGGAGAATTTACTCAAAATGAAATGATTATATTTTTAAAGCTTTCAATATAAACTTACAATTTAAAGGTTTCACTCGAAGAATTGACGAAATTGTAGGAGTTGTTGACTAAGGCTTGAGGGGAAAATTATGGCAGTTCTGAGTTACTATTATTTTTATTGTGTTGTATTTTTCGCTTTTGATTCGCACCCCCGTCCTTTCTTCTGTGCAATATTACGATGTTCTGTGTTATTTTCTGTATCTTCCTTCCGCTTTGTACTTGTTATGTTGATAATTATATGGTGTAGCAATTAGACAAGTGTCATGTGATGTCATTCCTATACGTATGTTTTTTTAATTTATTAGACCAGTGGGTGTCTTAACTAGTCCTCGTCACTACTCCACCGAGGTTAGTCTTGATACTTACTGGGCACCGTTGTGGTGTGCTCATGCTACTCTTATGCATATTTTTTTGTGTGCAGATCCCAGGTTTTTTCATAGAAGTTGATCGATAGCTAGCAGCGCGGTTGCTGTTATGCAGACTCGAGGTAAAATCGCTCCAGCATTCGCGGTTTCGGAGTCACCTTCTTACAAGTAGTATTCATACACTGTTGTATTTATTCCGAACAGTGGTACTTAGAGATGTTAGCGTAGATTCCTTAAAGCTTATGACTTGTATTTACCGGGTTTTGAGATGATATGTAATGTATATAGATTTTTTTCCCGAGAAGCATTCAAAAGTTTCAATATTTTATTTATGTTTACTAAATGTTAGGCTTACCTAGTCCTTAAGACCAGGTGCCGTCACGATACCCAGCGGAGGAAAAATTGGGTCGTGACTAGTTTGTATCAGAGCTCTAGGTTCATAGGTGCTACGAGTCATATGCGAGTTTAGTAGAGTCTTGCGGATCGGTACAGAGATGTCTCTACTTATCTTCAAGAGGCTACAGAACTATTAGGAAATTTTCACTTCCTTCATTCCTATCGTGCAAGTTCATCGATCTTGAAGTTTGAAATTATCGTTCCATTCTCTCACCGATGGTGAGGACACAAACTGCGGCTCCGGATGATGTTACCCCGAAGCAAATGTCGCAAGGGTCAGAGACAGAGGCCAACGAGGAGCACGTACCACAGTTAAGATGCCTACCAGTAAAGCCGTTGAGGAGCCACCAGTAGTTCTAGTTGGGGACAGGTACTGGAGGTGCCTGTTGCTACCCCGGACTTCAGGAGACCTTGGAACAGTTCTCAAGTACGATTGGTACATTGACTCAGGTGAGATTGATTCTAGTCCATCGGCTATTCCACAGATCAGGGGAGAAGTTCAGACTCCCACCATCTACACTCCAGAGCAGCGAGATCATATTGGTCAGGTTCCAGTTGTCATGGCAGCACGACATGTGGTTTCAGTTCAGCCTGTGGTTAGGGAAACATCATCGGAGGAAGAATACCTTGGACTTGAGAGGTACAGGAAGTACCACCCTCCTATCTTTCAGTGGATTGGCGACAGATGATGCCCTGGGTTTCCTGGAGGAGTGTCACTACATTTTTCGTACTTCGGGTATTGTGGAGATGAGCGGGTTATTTTTGTCACGTCTCAGCTTAGAGGAGCGGTTTGTCAGTAGTGGAGGGCATATGAATTGGGGTAACCTGGTCGAGTCAGCTTCACTTGCATGGATTAAGGTTTCAGAGATACTTTTGAGGGAGTTTGCACTCCGGTTTCTCCGAGATGCATGGGGCGCGGAGTTTGAGCTGTTTCATCAAGGCACTATGTCAGTGTTGGAGCACTATGTCGGATTCAGTGAGTTGGCCAGATATGCGCCTCACTTGGTTGCTTTAGTTAGGAGGCGAGTTCGTAGATTCATTGAGGGACCCATGCAGGATATTCGATTCAACAGGACTCGAGAGTTAGAGTAGGATACCTCGTTTCAGCAGGTAGTAGGGATTGCTCGCCAATTAGAGAGCATGTGGGACCGGGAGTGATAGGACAGACGAGATCAGGAGAGAGAGTTCAGGGAGGAAATAAGGCCTCGTTGATTGGAGAAATCTAATGGTCCGTATTATGGAGGCAAGGTACAACACGATAGAGAATTTTGGGTCAGCTAGTTCAGTTTGCATTACCAGCTTCGTATGGGGTTTTCAGGTACTCATGGGTCTCAGAGGACTCGTATTGTATGGTTTCCACATCCACGTCGGCCGAGAGGTTGTTTTGAGCGTGGAGATTAATCACGGGGTGAGAGATGGTTCTAGGATTCAGGAAGGTGTGTTATAGCAGGGTATTCAGGTGAGTAGAGGGCGCCTAAGAGGGGGAGGCCCGATCCGTTGTTGTATTTCATATAGTAGGCTGGAGACCGTTGGGTCAGATGTTATCATACATGTATGTTTTGATCTGCTCCATAGGGGAACCATTTGTATCTCACTATAGTTCTGTTGGCCGGGACGAGTTCCCTTATTTGTTGATTTATTGATAAATGAGTTTCATGTTTTGCGCTCTATTTTCGTGTTTGCTCCTGATGAGAGATTCTATGAGTAGTAGCTCGTGTCTATCGATGTTTTATTCATCCTTGATAGTGGTGAAACTTGAAGTGATTCCTTGTTGTTCTTCGTGGTATGTGATTTTCCTAAGTATTTTGTTTACGAGTTGTGATTTGATACTCCATCGAGATGTGAGTTCAGTTAGCGTTATGATTTTGTCAGCCGAGATGAGTTAGTGGAGGAATTTCAATTGGCATGATATATTTTTGGTATGTGATTCAGAGTTGAGGGTGAGGTCCTCGTGATATTTGTGATTCGATATGTTTGGACCGGGCTGAGTACCACGGTGGAAAATTTATTAGGATGGGATCCTTGTGATTTGTTCATATGCTTTGCTTCTTCCTTGTTATATTGCTTTTGGTAAGTCAGTATTGATAGAGTGTTGTGCCTATGGGATTGTTTGATAGTTCCTTTATATGTTTCTATTTTGCATATTCAGTCATTTCGTTATGTGCTTCTTTAGCTTAGCTTGCGGGAGGTGTGCCCGGGGGTGTTAGTTGTGGATCGGTGATTCGGGTGCCTAATAATGAGACCTTCGTGTTTATTGCATCATTATCAGTATTATGGGGCTTGGAAATAGAGTTCTTTAAGATGTGAGGCTGATTGCCAATGCTGAGTTGATTTCGGGAAGCTATTGTGATCAAAAGTGTTATTATGAGTCCATGTGTGATGTGCTATATTGTGTGGTCGTACCTTCTGGGTATAGTCGTGAGTTAATGTAGCAGGTTGAGGCTAATATCGGATATTGATTTACAATCGGATCATTTGGAAGTGAGTAGAAGGTGAGAAATTGAGGTATGAGGCCTATCAGTGGTAATTGGAAGGCTATATTGTAGTTGTGATTGTGCCATCAAGATTATGTAGGTTGGGGTGACGTGTGATCACTCGCGGGTGTGTGTTGGAAGTGCGCAATCAATTATTTGATGAGTTCGAGATGAATCTTGGCACGCTCGAGGACGAACGTTTGTTTTAAGAGGGGGAGAATGTAACGACCTGATCGGTCGTTTTGATAATTCAAGCTCTGTTCGGTGTCGTAAGGTCTTGATTAGCTCCACATTCTGTATATCGACCTGTGTGCGTGGTTGGATTCAGTTACCGGATGATCCGGAGTCGAATTGGGAGAAAAATCTCAAATTTGGAAGCTTGGGTGATAGAAGTTGACCGGAGGTTTGACTTTTGTGTAAATGGCCTCGGAATGAGTTTTGGTTAATGCCAACAACTTCGTATGGTGATTTTTGACTTAGGCGCACGTCCGGAATTGGTTTTGGAGGTCCGTAGGGTAATTTGAGGTAATCTGGCGAAAGTTAAAAATTTGGCGATTTCGGTCGATAGGTGAAATTTTAATGTCAGACTCGGAATGGACTTCCGGGAGTGGCTGTAGGTCCGTTGTGTTACTTGTGACTTGTCTGCAAAATTTCACGTCATTCCGGGTTGAATTGATAGGTTTCGACACGAGTTTTGATATTTGAAGTTTTGAAAATTCATAAGTTTGATTTTTGGTTTGATTCATCGTTTTGGTGTTGTTTTATGTGATCTGAAACCTTGAGCGAGTCCGTGTTAGGTTATATGACTCGTTTGAGTGTTTAGATGGGGTTCCGGGGGGCCTCGGGTGTGTTTCAGATAGGTTTTGGGTCAATTTTCTCCAAATTTGCACGGCTGATGTTTGTCAGCTGGTTTTCCTTCTATGCGTTCGTACCCTCTCCTCCTCGTTCACATAGTTCAACTGGGAAGCTTCAACTTCCCTTCTTCACGAACGCATCCCTTTCTCCGCGTTCGCGATGAACAACTTACTTGGACAGAATATAAGTTTTCAAAACTGAGGGTTTCACCATTTTTATCATATTTTGACTTCTAGAGCTCGGTTCTTGGCGATTCCTTGAGGTTTTTTCACACAAATCGAATGGGTAAGTGTTCTTCCATTAGAATTAAATATATTCCATGAATTTGTTCTTAATTTTATCATTTAAATTGTATTTTTAGTTGAGAAAGATGTGAGTTTTGAAAGAAAACTTCTAAATTGAAAAATCATGATTTGAGGGACCGAATGGTATCGGAATTTGATAAAATTTGTATGGTTGAACTCGTACTAGAATGGGTATTCGACTTTTGTAAATTTTGTCGGGTTCCGGGGTGCGGGCCTGGAGGTCGACTTTTGGGTCGATTTTTATAATTTTGTAAATATTGAAACTTTATTATTCAGAATAGTTCCTTATACGTTTTATGTGTACTTTGAAGTTGCTTTAGTTGATTTTGAGCCGTTCGGAGATCTTTTCGCCCGAGAAGTTCATTTTGGAGTACCGGGTTGTCGTCTTCGAGGTAAGTATCTTGCCTAACCTTGTGTTGGGGGAACTACCCCTTAGGATTGAGTCTTCTATGTTGATTGTAGCCCGTGTACGCGAGGTGACGAGTGCGTACTCGGACTTATTTTCCAATAGGTTGGTTTTTTAGGATTCGTAAGTCCTTATATTCCCCGTGTATGAAGTTGTAATTGTTACATTTGAATTCATGACTGCTATTTTCATTTCTTCCTATTCAAATTAGAAATTACTTACTTAATGTTCCTTGTTTCTTATTTGATCTTAATCGACTTAAATGAAGACTTTACATTTCCTACCGTTGTGCCTTATCTTCCTTCATAAACTGCCTATTTGACCAGAACTAACATAATCTCGTCCTATAATTATTTAGCAGAAATTGGAATATCTATACGTTGGTGTCAAGCAGGCCCGTGAGTCGTACATTGTGAATTATATGATTTTTCCTTAAGGGCTACTTAGGTTTAGTTGATAATCGTGCGTGTTGATGTTATTTCCTTGGTGTTGCCATTACTGAGCTTTGTTCGAACGAGTTTGTTCCGTGAAGCTAATTGTTTAAGTGAGATCGGTTATAACTGTTTCCCTTGCCGGGAAGATAATGTTTCCATTGTTGACTCCCTTGTCGGGATAGTATGGGTTCTATTATTATTTATGTTGTTGATGATATTGTTTCCATTGTTGACTCCCTTGCCGGGACAGTATGGTTTCTATTATTGTTCATGTTGTTGATGATGTTGTTTCCACTGTTGACTCCCTTGCCGGGGCAGTATGATTTCTATGAATGTTTATGCTGTTGATTCCCTTGTCTGAATGCTATCATTTCATTTGTTTGGGTGAGAAAGAGTGTAAAGCACGAAGGGTGATGCCATGCCATTCCATATGCATTATCATGTGAGGAAAGAGTGTAAAGCACGAAGGGTGATGCCGTGCCATTGTTATATTCATTATCATGTGAGGAAATAATGTAAAGCACGAAGGTTGATGTCGTGCCATATTATTGAAATTAAAAGCACGAAGGGTGATGCCGTGCCATTGTTATATTCATTATCATGTGAGGAAATAATGTAAAGCACGAAGGTTGATGTCGTGCCATATTATTGAAATTAAAAGCACGAAGGGTGATGCCGTGCCATATTATTCAGAGTAAAAGCATGAAGGGTGATGTTGTGCGTAATATTGTGAGTGAGTTCATGGCACGAAGGGTGTTTCCGTGTAGGTGAGTGCGAGGGACATCCATTATGATGTGATATATGTTTCCCCGTGTATACGTGTACCCGTACTTTGAGCTGTTATTGTTGTACTTACATATTTGGTGTGACTTGTTATTATTGTCCTGTACTTGACCTTTATCTCATTGTTGTTGCTCTGTCCATGTCTTTTACTTGTTTAATTTGCTTAAATTGCGTGTCATATCGGTCGATTTCTATGCGGAGGACGAGAGTAAAAGCACGAAGGGTGATGCCGTGCACTTGTTCTATTGGAAACTACGTCTGAAAGACAATTATTGAAAAGTAAAGTTTAAAGGCATTTACCTTGAAGGAAACTATGTTTGCAAGGTTATTATTTTCCAAAGGTATGTTTGCAAAGCATTTATTTGAAAGAAGCTATGTTTGGAAAACAGTTACTAGAAAGGTACATTTGAAAAGCTTTTATTGAAAAAAAATTGTGTTTGAGGTTTTCTTTCTGTACAGTATATTTATATATCGTTGGAGGAAGTGTCTTTCGAAGGAGACTTTACTCAAAATGAAATGATTATATTTTTAAAGCTTTCAATATAAACTTACGATTTAAAGGTTTCTCTCGAAGAATTGACTAAATTGTAGGAGTTGTTGACTAAGGCTTGAGGGGGAAATTATGGCAGTGCTGAGTTACTATTGTTTTTACTGTGTTGTGGTTTCCGCTTTTTATTCGCACCCCCGTCCTTTCTGCTGTGCAATATTACGATGTTCTGTGTTATTTGATGTATCTTCCTTCCGCTTTGTACTTGTTATGTTGATAATTATATGGTGCAACCATTAGACAGGTGTCATGTCATGTCATTCCTATACCTATGTCTGTTTAATTTATTAGACCAGTGGGTGTCTTGACTAGTCCTCGTCACTACTCCACCGAGGTTAGTCTTGATACTTATTGGGCACCGATGTGGTGTGCTCATGCTACTCTTCTGCACATTTTTATTGTGCAGATCCCAGGTTTTTGCATAGCACTTGATCGATAGCTAGCAGCACGGTTGCTGTTGTGGAGACTCGAGGTAAAATCGCTCCAGCGTTCGCGGTTTCGGAGTCACCTTCTTACAAGTAGTATTCATACACTGTTGTATTTATTCTGAACATTGGTAATTAGAGTTGTTAGTGTATATTCCTTAAAGCTTATGACTTGTACTTACCGGGTTTTTGGATGATATGTAATGTATAGAGATTGTTTGTTTTCGAGAAGCATTCAAAAGTTTCAATATTTTATTTATGTTTACTAAATGTTAGGCTTACCTAGTCATTAAGACTAGGTGCCGTCACGATACCCAGCGGAGGAAAAATTGGGTCGTGACAGGCGTGATCAAATTTGGCGTCGTTTCCAAGGATCTAAAGATGTAGCTATAGCTGTACATATTTCTAGGTTTCAAGTTTGAACTTTTATTTTGTTTATTTTAGTATTTTATTTTTTAATTTAGTTTTACTTGTTGATATGAAAAACATGACACCTTGGAATTATGGGAGTTTAGGTGTTGGTAATTCTACTTTTGATCTTCATACATATTGTGAAGGAAATCACCCAATTATCAAAATGTTTCAAAGTGCGAGTTGTGTGCACTAACTCAGTCTTATTTGTGGAATGTGTGTGATGTTTTTGGTGGTCAAGATGATCACTTTCATGGTTATGCTTATATTATTTATCCTCCCCCAACCCGTTAAGATGATGATTCTACTTTTTATTGTGAAGTTAATAGGAATAAAGGATCCAAGGATGATGACCTGAAAGAGATCAAGGATATGCTAAGGTACCTTGTGGAACAAAATAAGGAGAAACAACAGCACACACAAAGGCAAGAGGATACTATTCACAACTTGGAAGTTCAAGTGAGTCAACTAGTTGAAGCATTTAATTCTCATTAAGCTAGTATTATGGATAGTAGCCAAAAAGAGCGTGAATTAGATGCTGAAATTGAGGTGCAAATAGAGGAGGTCATAGTAGAAGACCACAATCTATCCAACTAGAATTTGAGGATGTTGATGTTTCGGAAGTGATACTAGAGTCCACCAAGGACATTGATGATACATATCTAGTTGACTCTAGTGTTATTGGTGTTGAGATGTTGTCAGTCCTGAAGTTCTTGTATTTGAGCGCATTGATCCTCACTCCAAGAATTTTTTCACATTGTATTGATATGAAAATAGAGTCATCAGAACCAATTGAGGGGTCAAGGAATGAGGAACAAGGGGCCTACATTCTGGAATTCTTCTAGCCAAGAAAGTCAGGAGTACATACCCCATCTAAAGGCCAAGAAGTGCAGAATACTATATTATTTTCTTGGGCCAGTTAGATTAGTTCCACCACCCCTGGAGCATAAACGAAAACTTGAAGCAAAACTTGTGGTTTAAATCATAAGCTCGAGGTGGAGGCAAAAGGTGATTCGCATCGTGCCGCGACATTAAATTAAGCGCTTGATGGGAGGCAACCCAGCTTTTGTTGTTTTTTTCTTCTATTTTTACCTCTCCCTTTTTGTATTATTTGTGTAGTGTTGTTTTTTATTTCTCTAGAAGTATGGGAAACAAATCCATTTGAAGAAATCAAAAACAAGTGAGATGGTTAGAACTAAGTGTGGGGTGCCCGCACAAAGAATGAAGTCTGGGAGAAGTCTGAGTACCCCATGAGCTACTAATGCTTCGGCATTTGGCCTACCATGGAGTTTTTTTTACCCTATTGTATTTATGGGTCTGCACTGGGGACAATGCACAATTTTAATTGTAGGGGAAAGAGACTATTTGGGTGATGTTCAATGCTATTTTTGTTGTGTTGAAAAAACAAATTTAGGTAGAAAACATCCCTCTTGGTTTTTCTTATGGTCACGGTTCTTTTTCAAGGGATGACTCTTTGAACCGGGTAGTAGTTTTTTTTCTTGTGGATAGAATATAATTTTCAAAAGGCTTGGACTTTTCCCAACTATGGACTTCATAGACATTTTTCTCGAGGGTTTAAAGTCCACAGAAAAATACAAGAAAGAAACTTTTCTTCTTCTTCTTCTTCTGAACTAATAATGGAATGGGGAGAACTTGAGTATTATGTATTTTGACATGTTTTATATCGGGGATTAGGTATGAAGCATTTGAATTAAGTACTTTCTTCTTGATCTTTGTAATTACATGCCTTGAAAATATGTGTAGCTTTCTTTTGAGACCGAGGCTCATCTTTCGACTCTTGTGACTAATTTTTGTGTGCTTAAATTTTATGATGACTGTGCTAGTTACTTTAACTTGAGAGTCGGGTTCGAGCCGTCCTGAGTGAGTCACGTGCATTGTGTGAGGTGAGATTTTGGGGTATGTTGTGCCATCCTTGCTAGTTTAGAGCTTGCCGCGTATATGAGTCGGAGCGAAATGATTAAGTCTTGTAAGTTTGGGAAGTGATATAGGCTTTCTTTTATTAACCATTTAACATATTTGCCTACCAGTGCTAATATTTTCCGTAGTCAACCCTTTTGAGCCTGTAGACCTTTTCATTTTCAACCACATTACAAGCTGAATCCCTGCTTTCTTAATCAAATCTTGTTGAACCTTGACCTCCGAAAGCACTTAAGTAGCTAGAATAGTAAAGAAAGAGATTGTGTAGCTTTTGAGTGAAACTATAGAGAGTCCGACAAGGTGCACTTGTGTATCAACAAAAAGAAAGTACTGGCTAGAAATACCAAATAAAGGAGAGTGTGAAAAAAAAAAAAAAGAATAACACCTCCCATATCTTTGTATGGGCTAGTAAGTATCTTTATGTCGATGTGTTTAATGAAGAAGGGCCTAAATGTGTATGGTTTCATGCAAGACGCTGAAGTAGTCATGACAAGAATGTGCTTAGAAGTGTAGTATAGTAAAGTGCTTAGGAGGGTTAATCACTACTTTCTCAAATATATTATACTGTCCTTTAGCCTACAATACAACCTATAAATTCCTATTTGATCATAGAATTTGCGAGTTTAAATTGGTAGTGACTTACACTACGGGCAAGCCTATGGTACGAACTTGGGTGGCATAAGAGTTTCTTTGTGAGAGTGAGTGATATTTGAGTCCTTAAAATATGCTTAAACTTATATTTTGTGTTGGACTACTTTTTATGTGGTATGTTAGTAAGGGCATATGATTTGCAAAGGATTGGTAGGGACATTAACTTTTGAGTTGGCACAAGGAGCGAGTCATAGTGTGGAATGCATTAGAGTCAAGCTTTGAGGCGAGGATGTAAGAAAGAGTCACATGAATATTTTAAATAATCTTGGCATGAGTTTAAAACTTGAAAGAAGAGTGCATATGCTGGGTTCTAATCGTTGAAAGGTATTTCTTGCCTATGCGCTTAATTTTAAGTTACTCGAGGAGGAGCAAGAGTTTATGTGTGGGGTGATGATAAAGGATGAAAAGTGCATGTTTTGAGTGTGTTATTTCTTGTGTGAGTTGCGGGAGTTCAAACCGCTTTTGAAGTGAAAATATGCTCATTACGTATTTCTTATGTGTAGGAATAAACTTATACGGAAAAGGATCAAATAGGAAACAAATTGGTGAAAAAAGAGCTGAAGAGAAAAGTCTCGAACAGTGAAGCGAGGTTCACTTTGCCAGACTATGACCGAAACAGAAGAAACCAGAAAAGTCCCGGACAACGATGCTAGGTTCACTTCGCCAAACCGGGACTGGAGAAGAAAACACCAACTTCTCCAATCCGAAATAGAAGAAGGAAAATTCGCCCATACAAACCCTAGTCGCTATAATACATCCTAAACTGTGCTTTTGAGGGTGATACACTACTTTGGAAGGAGAGAAGACTTTGTGGAGGCAAGAACACGTACGCTAGGAGCAAGACAAGAATTCTTCTACGAGTTTTCACTTCCTTCTTCCTATTTCTATTATTGGTTATGAATTATAGTATTGTAGTTTTACATACTATTATGAATAGCTAATTTGTTATCTATGGTTTTGATGGAACATTTTGTAGGATAAATTATTATTATGTTTTTATATAAATTAGTCGTTGGATTTCTATACTTGTTTAACTACGTGTTTGTTGTTGTTGATTGAATGACCATCAATTGATTGTTCCTATTTAGTATGTACTGCTTGGAAAAGAGTACATATTTAGGTATTTGTTGAACAACATCACGCCTAACGTATATGAGGAATCAATACGGAGGGTTTAAAGGTGGGATCGAGAATAACAAAACCTTGGTGCGATCTTAGTGAGTGGTGAATTAGTGCAACTAGCATAGTTCGGAAGAATACGTCTAGTAACTTGTGGTAGTTGCTCGGAAGATAATTACGACACCCGAAGTACTCAGGATCGGTAGATAATACTTAGGCGAAATTATAGATGACGTAGCGGGAAGGATTTCGACAATTAGGAAAATCATAACTCTAGGCTTCCTTTATCTTGTCTCCAACGTTATCCTCGTTAGTTGATAATTTTATTGCTTTCTGGTATTTGTTAGTTGATTAGTTAAAAGTAAATATTATAATCTTTATAATTAAGAAATTGTTTGGACTTGTGTTTCTTAGCAATATTGAACAACTGTAGCTAAGCTTTAGTTGTCTCTGGGATTTGACTTCGAATTTTTGACCGAATTATATTTGCAGTGACCCCTTGTTCTTTTTAGAACTTGAGTTGGGGTGGTCAATAGTAGTAATTTATGGTAAATATGATTGGTGGTGATAGTGGTTGGCAGTTGCGGTTATGTGGTAGTGGTGGTCATGTGATGGATGTTGGTGGTGTTGGTTGTGTGTTGTAATTGATATTATAGCTTTAAAAAGTCACCTTCGCTAGAAATCTAACGAACAACATCTTAATGATTTTAAAGTTATGTACAATATGAATGACTCACACCTATTAAATTCTAAATAGTTAAAAAGAAATAATACAACTGCATTTAATACGAAATTTGAGTGATTAAGATTCAAATCTTCATTAAGTAAAAAACAAACGAGCCTCAAATGGAACTCATATTCAAATTAAAATTTCAAATTATTTAACTTGTAGTATAGTGTTAGCAAATTTCATATACGAGCTTGCCTGCTCATCTCCTACTTCTTTTTCTCCTCCTCCTCCTCAATTGTTATACAACTATGAATTAACAGCTTAAATATTGCATATTCCAGTGATGAGACTCCTGCAGAAGCAAGAAACTCTGAATCAAAACAATTAAGTACTAGTTCTCCAATTCCCTAACTCGTTGAATAAATTGGCATTCCCTTATTTCTTGAACACGTTGTCGTGTATGTAAGGAAATATGAACAGAAAAAGAACCAAAAAGAAAAGAAAAAAGAGTGGAGAAACAGGATGGTGAATTGAATTCCTAAAGAATCACATATATCTCCTATATTATCCTATATGTATACTTCTGTCAGTTTCCTTTGGATTAATTATCAAGTACAAGGAAGAAAATATGTGAGTGTATTTATCCGGTGTACGGATGTAGGTAATGGGAGGGTAAATTCGCACAAGTAGAGGCGGATCCAAAATTTAATAGGTGCAGGTGCATGGTATTTAATGTAAGCTTATTAGTAGTAAAGGAGGTTGAATTAAGGTGTATATTTGGTCAGTTCGTTGTGTTTTAAATTAAATCGGTTAGTTTCGATCCATTTTGAATTAATTAGATTTGCTTTAAAAGATTTTTTGGTGCATAAGTAGATACATGATAACCAAACTAAACATATTTGGTCGCTTCAAGGAAAAAATAACATTAACTCGATTAAAAAATTAGAAGCATGTTCAAATAAAAAAATTGATTTCAGAACAATAAAATATAGCAAATGTACTTTTATAATCTAAATAACCAATTACTAATAAAAATGAGATTTTACAGAGAGAAAAAACGCAAAGATGAAGACAGAAAAAGAGAAGAAAAGAAACAATATGAAAAGAGAGAACATGAAAAGGTAAAAATGACTTTGCAAGGTCGATCCTAGCCTCGGGCTTGGCAAGGGACACTTAAAACATGACACACATGGGCACTTTGTGATTGAGGGTGCCACTCTTTATTTATATATGTTTTTAACGCGAAATATTAGTGAAATACCAATGCGTACGTGAAATTCTACCCAAGTGATGAGGTGTCGTATCACCCCTTCTCGTCTACATATATTTGCCCATGTGCACAAGACTGATACGTTATCCTAGGGGAAAGGCATGATAAAGTCCCTACTGAACATTAGCCATAAATTTGTACATAAACGTTGAGCCAAAATCCAATCGTGTATGTTTAATTGTTCAGACAAAAATGTCTGAAGTTTGCTTACACAAGCAATATGTTAAACTCTAGACACATTATAATTTCAGGCGGGGATTTTTTCAACTTCAATCGCAGATCTTCATCACATAGTAATATCTTTTTCCTCCGTGAATTTCTTCAAGAGTTTAATAATTTTCACTATTGTGTAAATTTGTTTATCTATGTTGGTTGTGTTGGTTATAAATGGGTTACCTATGGTTGAAATGGCCAAAATCCTGGAGTCCTTTAAGTCATTAGTGTTGGAATCTAATTGAGAAAATGCATTGATATATCCAAAATGTGATACTACTCTCAAGAAAGTACTTTGACTTCTCAAATCGCTAATTGTAAGAATAGATGATCCATTGTTGGGACCAAACAGACTCACGCAAGTATACGTGGTCGTCAAGTAATAAAGTGACTAAAAAGTCGGATGTCGAACCCACAAGGACTTATGATTAGCTTTTGACAAGATCAACTTAATTAACTTATCAGTTCAAGGGATTTATCACAAGAAATATGATGATTTAATTTACTACCTAAAAGAATACCAAGTAATTAGGTACTATAGAATCAACTAACAGACATCAACTTCGATTTAACAATCAATAGGAGAAGATATTCCAGGGTCACGGGCTACTTAACAATCAAGTTATGTTCTAGGCCTTAATTAAATAGTTGAATTATCTGGATTGTTAATTGACAGGTTTTATATTACTCGTAAGAATCTTTTGACTTCTTACTCGCCTATTCAAGTTAACTCAAAGCCTATATGTCTATGGAACCAAGATGAACAAGAATGCAATTACACTTCGTGTATTTCAACCAAGCAAGGCAACTAGGTATATGTCTATCCTAATTGCGAATCCGTTCCCCAATGCCCGAGTTCAAGAACTTGCTCTGTTTAATTCTATATGAAATCTAGAGTTTCCACTTTCGAGTTCAACTCTAGATTGGTAGATAGTATTTCACTGTTAGCTACTCAGTAAAATAATTAAGAAGAGAATCAAACAAACAACCCAATATGATAAAACCAACTTTTTCACTTTAAGCCTTGAAAATAACAATCATGTTTTGCCCATGACCCTAGAATAATTGGGTTCTTAGCCACACATATTCAAACAATCACCAAATATTGTATTTTTCCACATACAATCAAGAGTTGTTGGAAAAGATGAAAAAGAATTCAATGAATCCCTTCTCCCAAGTGTTCTCTTCAACTTTGTTGCACCCAAAATGCAATAATCCCCCTCTTGGGCGGACTCCTATGTTTATATAGGGTTTGGGGCTTAAAATCCCGTATTTTGTAGATTAATCCCTGAAGTTAGCGTGTCTCGCCGTGGTCGCGCTGCGGTCGCGCCAGCACCGCGGCCAGCAGTGTTCTCTGAATCTGTCTTGCTCCACCGCGGTCGACCGCGGACGCGGTGGTCAGCCTTCAGCTCTTTACTTTGCTTGATCATTTGGTGCACTTCATAGGTATTATTTGATTGGCCTCCTTTTCCCATAATTGATTCCAAAAATGCTCCACAGTTCTCTTCTTGTGATATATAACCTGCAATACATGAAAAACATTAATCAGAGCATTTTGTTATCAATATTTATATTAAAAACAATACAAAATGTGGTTCTTTAGGGGCCTAATTATAGTATAATTCACCTATTATCAACACCCCACACTTAAGCTTTGCTCGTCCCGAGCAATTAAACCACACTTTTAGGCCTAATCTTCTAATACACCACCCCTTTATGCCACACCTGCCATTTTACAAGAACACTCCAAGTTGTGCAACATCCCCATCTCAAGTGAAGACTCTAATTCCATGCCACACTTTTTGCTTAATTTAAGTATTCTAGATAGAGGTGAAGATTCCCCTTTTCTTCTTGAATTGCATGCCCTCACATCACACATTTGAGAGAAGTTCCACAAATATACAATCACAGAGAACATGAACTTTGGATGGAAATAATTCACTCACTCTCAACAAAGAACATTCACATGCCACACAGATACACCATAGGCTTGCCCGTAGTGTAATACTCTACTAATCGAGCTCATTCAGTCTAGGATCAAGTAGGACTTTATTTGGTTGTAATGTAGGCTGCGGGACGGGTATGATACATTTAGATATAAGAGTGACTACACCTCCCTAAGCACTTTAATACATATACTTTAACATTCAAACCACATACTTATGTCAAACCAAACTCCACCTTCACATCAATATTATTACCCCATACTTCTTTAAGCACAATTACATCAAGAGTCACCACTTATCAATGAATATTTTTTTTTCCAGCAATACAACTATTTTTTCCTCTTCTTTTTTTCAAGTGACTCTTACTTTTTTCAAAACTGTGCACCTTTCTCCTTATTTCATTAGTTCCACTCAAAATCCAAATCAACCACCCCACACTTTAACTTTTACACAATTCATAACCCTTCAAGTGCTCATGAGAGGTTAAAAGGTTCAAATAGATAGTCCATTCAAACAATTGGGTAAGGCTTGTAATGTGGTTGCCAAAGAAACAAGATTACAGGATCAAAGGGGTTAACTACGATACATATCAATTAGGCGGATAAAATACACTTATCTGGATCAACAAAGAAACGCCTATATCACTTCCTAGACTGAACAAAACTATTATTTCGCTTCGTACACACACATGGCAAGTTCTGGGTATCACATGCAGACATAGAATAAGATGTACTACCTCACACACACTTGGCACATAATCCATTCCGAAGTAGTTCATCAACACACTCAAGTGAGCATTCAAGTTAGACAATGTGTGCAAAATTAAGACATAAAAATTAAGAGTCTACAAGTGAGCTTAAACGTCGCACCCTCGAGTTCTTTTTGATTGTTTGCAGGTATGTACACTGAGGGATGCATTCTCGCCCTTACCCATGTTTTCCCAAGAGAGTTCTAAAAAGTCCTAAAAAGAAAAAAATCTACCTAACCCGGTTCAAGATAAACCCTTGAAAAAGAACCGTGGTCAAAGAAAAAACCAAGGGGGAGTTACTACACTACCTAAAATAGAAAAATAAAATAAAATAAACTTTTTTTTTGTCTTTTTGTTAGACTACTTCCCTCAAGAATACTGTTTAAGTGGTCTGTCATCATGAAGAGTCTCCTACATTCCTTTTATATATATATATATATATATATA
>ML283966.1:204501-215660 GCA_005239495.1 Nicotiana undulata | reverse complement strand
ATATCTTCAAAGTTTTCAATATGAACTGTTGTTTAAAAGTTTCCACCAGTTTAATGAGTTTATCGGATAAGGCCCGATGTGAACAAACTGACGCAAAGTTGAGTTACTAGTGTTTTCTATTGTGTTGTGGTTTTCTTCCGGTTTGTCTTGTTTTGTTGTCCATCCTTTTGTGTATTATTATGTTGTTCTGTTGATTAATTTTTTGTAATTTCCTTCCGCATTATATTGTCATTGTTGTTAGTTATACCGTGAAGTCTTAGATAGATGTTGTGTTCGGTTATTTCTATATTTATGTTAGTTTAATTTATTAGACCAGTAGTGTCTTGATTAGTCCTCGTCACTACTTCACCGAGGTTAGTCTTGATACTTACTGGGCACCGCTGTGGTGTGTTCATACTACACTTCTGGCATTTTTGTGTGCAGATCCGGGTATTTTATTGTTAGTTGCTGCGTGGATCATTGCCGAGGAGACTCAAGGTAAACCTGCTGCTGCATTCGCAGGCTTTGGAGTCACCTTCCTATTTTTGTCAATTGTACTCACTTATTTCTAAACAGTTGTATTTAGGAGTTGTAGAAATATTTCGTAGAGCTTATGACTTGTATTATCGATTTTGGGAAATTGTAAATTCTGTCAAGATTTCTATATTGAGACTATTAGATTTCCTTTATTATTGTTAATGTTCTGTAATTGTTAGGTTTACCTAGTCCCTATGACTATGTGCCATCATGATACCTAACGGAGGAAAATTTGGGTCATGACAAGTTTGTATCAAAGCTCTAGGTTCATAGGTGCTACGAGTCATAAGCGAGTTTAGTAGAGTCTTGCGGATCGGTACGCAAGCGTCTGTACTTATCTTCAAGAGGCTACGGAACTATTCGGACAATTTCACTTCCTTCATTTCTATCATGCGAGTTTATTGATCTTGAAGTTTGAAATTTTCGTTTCATTATCTCACCGCTGGTGAGGACACGAGTTGCGGTTCCTGATGATGTTACCCGAAGCAAATGTCGCAAGGGTCAGAGGCAGAGGCCGACAAGGAGCACGTACCACAGTTAAGATGCCTACCAGAGCAGTCGTTGAGGAGCCGCCAATAGTTCTAGTTGGGAGATAGGCATTGGAGGTGTCTGTTGCTACTACGGACCTCAAGAGACCTGGGCGTAGTTTCTAAGTATAATGGGTACATTGATTCAGGTGGGATAGATCCCAGGTGCACCAGCTACTTCACGGATCAGAGGAGGAGTTCAGACTCCCACCGTCTACACTCCAGAGCAGAGAAATCATGTTGGTAAGGCTCCAATTGCCATGGCAGCACAGTGTGTGGTTTTAGTTCAGCCCCTAGTTAGGGCAGCAACATTGGAGGGAGAACACCTTGGAATTTAGAGGTACAGGAAGTACCACCCTCCTCTTTCGATGGATTGGTGACAGATGATGCCCAGGGTTTCTTGGGGAAGTGTCACTACATTCTTCGTACTTTGGGTATTGTGGAGACGAGCGGGATTGCTTTTGTCACGTCTCAAGTTCAGAGGAGTGGGTTGTTAGTGGTGGCGGCTTATGAATTGAGGTAGCCTGGCTAAATCAGCTTCACTTGCATGGATTCAGGTTTCAGAGTTGTTTTTGAGGGAGGTTGCACCTCAATTCGTTCGAGATGCACGACACGCGAAGTTTGAGCAGTTGCGTCAGGGTGCTATGTCACTATTGGAGTATGCTGTCAGATTCAGTGAGTTGGCCAGATATGCACCTCACTATTGGAGTATGCTGCCAAATATGCTGTCAGAGTCCGTAGATTCATTAAGGGACTCAGGCATGATATTGGGTTCAGCAGGACTTGAGAGTTAGAGTCGGATGCCTCGTTTCAGAATATAGTAGGGATCTCTCGCCGATTTGAGAGCATGTAGGACCGGGAGCGAGAGGACAGACGAGATTCGGAGAGAGGGTTCTGGGAGGAGAGGAGGCCTCGTAGACCGGAGAAATCAACTAGTCTTTACTATGGAGGAAAGGTATGACACGGTAGAGGTTTTGTGGGTCAGCCAGTTCAGCTTGCATTACCATCTTCGTATGGGGTTTCAGGTACTCAGGAATCTCAGAGTACTCGCATTGTTCAGTTTCCACAGCCACATCGGCAGAGAGGTTGTTTTAAGCGTGGAGATGTTAGCCATAGGGTGAGAGATTGTTCCGGGATTTATGCAGGTGTGTTATGGCAGGGTATTCAGGTGAGTAGAGGGTGCCCAAGAGCGAGGAGGCCCGACCCATTGATGTGTTTCTTATAGTAAACTAGAGGTCGTTGTGCCACATATTATCACCCAGGTATGTTTGATGTGTTAAAGAGGGGCACTATTTGTAATTCACTATAGTTCTGTTGGTTGGGACGAGTTTCCCTTATTTGTTGCTTATTTATGAGTAAGTTTCATGCTTGGCACTCTATTTTCGTGTTTGCTCCTGTATCTATGAGTAGTAGCCCGTTTCTATCGTTGTTTTATTCATCATTGATAGTGGTGAGACTAGAGTGAGTCCTTGTTGTTCATCATGGTGAGCTTTATGTGCTTTTTTCCTAAGTAATTTGTTTACGAGCTGTGATTTAATACTCCATCGAGATGTGAGTTCAGGGAGCGTTATGATTTTATCAGCCGAGATGAGTTAGTGGGAGATTTCAATTGGTATGGTATATTTTCAGTATGTGATTTGGAGTTGAGGGCGAGGTCCTCGTGATATTTGTGATTCGATATGTTTGGATCGGGATGAGTACCGCAGTGGAAATTTTATCAGGATGGAACCTTGTGATTTGTTCATATGCTCTGCTCCTTCCTTGTTATATTGCTTTTGTAATTCAGTATTGATAAAGAGTTGTGCCTACGTGCTTGTTTGATAGTTCCTTTATATGTGTCTCTTTTCATATTCAGTCATTTTCGTTATGTGCTCCTTTAGTTTTAGCTTGCAGGATGTGCGCTCGGTGGTGTTAATTGTGGCTTGGTGATCCGGGTGTCTAATGAGGAGGTCTTCATGTTTATTGCATCATTATTAGTATTGTGGGGCTTGGAACCAGAGTTCGTTCAAGTGTGGGGCTAATTGCCAATGTTGAGTGATTTCGGGTAGCTATTGTGATCAAAAGTGTTATTTGAGCCTAGGTGTGATGTGATATGTTGTGTGGTCGTGTCTTATGGGTATAATCATGAGTTAATGCAGCAGGTTGAGGCTAATGTAGGATATGGATATAGAATCGGGTCTTTTGGAGATGAGTAGAAGGTGAGAAATTGAGGTATAATGTTTATCAGTGGTTATGGAAAGGCTATATTGCAGTTGTGATTGTGTTATCAGGCTTGTGTAGGTTGAGGTGACGTGGGATCACCCGGGAGTGTGTGTTGGAAGTGTTCATTCAATGATTGGATGAGTTCAAGGTAATCTTAGCACGTTCGAGGACGAACGTTTGTTTTAAGAGGAGGAGAATGTAACGACCTGACTGGTCGTTTTGAGAATTTAAACTTCGTTCGGTGGCGTAAGGTCATGAGCAGCTTCACAATGGGTATACCGACCTACGTGCATGGTTGGATTCAGTAAACGGATAATCTGGAGTCGAATTGGGAGAAAAATTTCTATTTTGGAAGCTTAAGTGATGTAAATTGATCGGAGGTTTGACTTTTGTGTAAACGGCATCGGAACGAGTTTTGAGTGATGTCAACAGCTTCATATGATGATTTTGGACTTAGGGCGCACGTCCAAAATTAGTTTTGAAGGTTCGTAGAGTAATTTGAGGTAATTTGGCGAAAGTTAGAATTTCGGCGATTTCGGCCGATAGGTGAATTTTGTATATCAGGCTCGGAACGGAATTCCAAGAGTGGTCGTAATTCCATTGTGTCATTAATGATCTGTCTGCAAAATTTCACGTCATTCCGAGTTGAATTGATAGGTTTCGACGCGAGTTTTGATATTTAAAGTTTTGAAAATTTATAAGTTTGAATTCTTGGTTTGATTCATCTTTTTGGTGTTGTTTTATGTCATTTGAAACCTAGAGCGGGTCTGTGTTAGGTTATATGAATTTTTTGTGTGATTAGAAGGGGTCTTGGGGGCCTCGGGTGTGTTTCGGATAGGCTTCGGGTCAATTTTCTCCTATTTTTTATAGCTGATGTCTGTCAGCTTGTTTTTTTCTATGCGTTCGCACCCTCTCTTCTGCGTTCGTGAAGTGTACTCTTGGAGGGGGTAATATTTTTTCACTGCATTCGCGTGAACTATAACGCGATCGTAAAAGTATGGCTTCACCTCCTTCGCGTCCCATCATAGCCTCCGCGTTCGCGAAGGGTCTTTTTCTGGGAAACCCAATTCTCCTTCTACGCGTTCGCACTACCCCTTCCGCGTTCGCATAAGCTTCTGCCATTTTCCTTTCCGCGTTCGCGAGCTTGTTCTCGCGTTCGCATAGTTCAACTGAGCAGCCTCCTTTCCTTTCCTTTTCGCGAACGCATCCCTTTCTCCGCATTCGCGATGCACAAATAACTGGACAGAATATAAGTTTTCCAAAATCGAGGGTTCACCATTTTTATCATATTTGGACTTCTAGAGCTCGATTCTTGGCGATTCTTTAAGGGTTTTTCACACAAATCGAATGGGTAAGTGTTCTTCAACTAGAATTAAATATATTCCATGAATTAGTCCTTGTTTTACCATTTAATTTTTATTTTGGGTTGAGGAAAATGTGAGTTTTGAAAGGAAATTTCTAAAATGAAAAATCATGATTTGAGGGACCAAATGATATCGAAATTGATAAAATTTGTACGATTGAACTCGTATCGGAATGGGTACTCGAATTTTGTAAAATTTGACGGTTTCCGAGGTGCGAGCTCGGGAGTCGACTTTTGGGTCGATTTTTATAATTTTGTAAAGATTAAAACTTTATTATTCGGAATAGTTCCTTATAAGATTTATGTGTACTTTGAAGTTGTTTAGTTGATCCTGAGTTGTCCAGAGGTCTTTTCGCCCGAGGAGTCCATTTTAGAGTACCGGGTTGTCGCCATCGAGGTAAGTATCTTGCATAACCTTGTGTGGGGGAACTACCCCTTAGGATTGAGTCTTCTATGTTGATTGTATCCCGTGTACGCGAGGTGACGAGTGCGTACTCGGACTTATTGGCAAATAGGTTAGATGTTTTGGATTCATAGGTCCTTGTATTACCCGTGTATGAATTTTAATTGTTACATTTGAGTCCCTGATTGCTAGTTTCACTTCTTCCTGTTCAAATTAGAAATTACTTGCTCAGTGTTCCTTGTTTCTTATTTGATATTAATTGACTTGAATGAAGACTTTATTTTTCCTACCGTCATGATATATCTTCCTTCATAGACTGCCTATTTAACTAGAACTAGCATAATCTCGCCTCATAATTGTTTAACAGTAAATGGAATATCTATACGTTGGCGTCAAGCATGCCTGTGAGTTGTACATTGTGATTTATATGAATTTTCCTTAAGTGTTACTTAGGTTTAGTTGATAATCGTCCTTGTTGATGGTATTGCCTTGGTGTTGCCTATTACTGAGCATTGTTCGAGCTAAAGTTATTCCGTGAAGCTAATTGTTTAAGTGAGATTTGTTATAATTGCTTCCCTTGCCGGGAAAGATTTGGTTTATTTTGTTGTGAACTTGAGTACTAAGAATCGTTGCTAAAATTGCCTTGTTTTCCCCTCGTTACTTTGTTTCTCTTTGTGCTTGGAATTCCCTTCAGTGACTACCTCTTATGAGTGAGTTTTACCATTCTCGTGATTTAAATCCTTGTGTTAATCTGCCCGTTGCATTTGGCATTTCTGTCTTTGTTGATTTTGTGCTCGTTGTGGCAGTGTACATTGTTTTTGTGGTGTTCTAGTTATTCTCTTTGTTGTACTGCATTGCATATTTAAATTGGGACTACGGACGTATTCCGGGAGCTTTCCCCTTGTACTGCATCGCTTCTTTAAATTGGGACTACGGACGTATTCCGGGAGCTTTCCCCCTGTACTGCATTGCATATTTAAATTGGGACTACAGACGTATTCTGGGAGCTTTCCCCCTGTACTGCATGACAAATTTTGAGTTACGGACTGAGATCCGATAGATTTATGTTGAGGATATTATGATCGAAAGATTTTTGTATTATTAAAAAAGTATTTTCCTTGAAGAAGATCATGTCCGAAGGACTTTTATTTCGAAGGTATATTTGAAAATCATTTGTCTTGCAGAAAACGATAGTTGGAAGTCATTTATTGGGGAAGTATATTTGAAAATCACGTATTTTGAAAGAAACTATGTTTTAAGGATTTCTCTGTCACGACCCGAAATCCCACCTTCAGACCGTGACGGCGTCTAACGTTGAACCCGCAAGACAAGCCAACGTATGCAATAAATCTAACAATTTGAACTCATGTAAATAGTAGTAAAGGTAATGCCTTTCTAAACTTAACGGAAATAACAAACGCTTAAAAATGCTTACAATAGAAATGTAATAAACATCCGAACGGTTTAATGAAATGGTAAAGTACACAACGTCGCATAATCCCAAAACCGGGGTGTCACAAACTCACGAACTCTATATGAACTAAATACAAAGTCTAGAAAGAAATACATAATTGTCTTTAGAGCTAAAGAAGAAATAAGACAATAGGAGAACTAATGAACAAGAGAGACTCCAAGGTCCACGAACGCCAGCGCTATACCTTGAAACTCGGTGTCGACTGTAGGTGACTCCCTCAAAGCAGTCCACTGGGTCCGAAAGCGGGATCTGCACAACATTAAGAAGTGCAGTGTAGTATCAGTACAACCGAACCCATGTACTGAGTAAGTGTCGAGCCTAACCTCGGTCGAAGTAGTGACGAGGCTAGACTTGACAATAGCGATAACATGTCCTATTCAACCGTAGGTAACAGGGATAATTCAAGGCAGAGATAAACAGACAAGTAAAGGATACGGGAGCAGTAAAGGGGAACAAGTGAAATGAAGCAGTTCGGTTGACATATAGAAGACACAAGGGAGGAAATTTAACAATTTAGCTAACGAAACAAGTATAAATACCATAAATGTAAATAATGGCACGGCATCACCCTTCGTGCTTTTACTCTCTTCCTCACGATGCGATGTATAATGTGAAATAGTACAAACCATGGCACGGCATCACTTAGCACTTAGCAAATAATACATATTCCCTCACCAAAGTTAGACAAGACACTTACCTCGGTCCAAAGTATAGCAATCAACCCTCTAAGACCGTCTTTCCTTTATAATCCGACTCCGAAACAATGATATCTAGGCATAATTAATTCAATAATATCAATAAAGACTCAATACCACAATCCCATAGCCTAGATATGAAATTCTTAGCATTCTTCCAAATTTTCCAAAATTCGACCCCAGGCCCGCTTGGTCCAAACACGAGGCTCGGACCAAAATCCGATCACCCATAACCCCACGAGTTAAAATATATAATTTGTTTCAAGATCCGACCCCAAATTGAGGTTGAATCACCCAAATTTCCCAAAACCCCTAATTTCTACTTGATTTTATGATTTTAGGCCTAGATTTTTAGTGATTCTGGAAGGAAAAATGGAAGAATTAGAAGTTAAGATCACTTACCCAAGTGGCTATGAAAGGAATCTAGATTGGGGACTTCAATGGAGGTTGGAGAAGAAGGAAAGAGAGAAAAATTGGGAAAATCCCGTAATGCCTACTGTTTTTGACTGAAAGAATAACTGGGCAAAATTGTTCATTGCGATCGCGGAGAGTACTGGGGATTGACCTATGCGATCGCGGAGCAATGTGTGCGATCGCAAAGGTTGAAGACATAGAGGATCGCGATCGTGACCCCACGTCCGCGTTCGCGGAGAGCATTTCAGAATCCAGCCCCCAACCCAGGTCTACACTATGCGATCGCATGACGCCTTCCGCGATCGCGTAGAGCACTAATCCCAAGCTCTGTGATCGCGGTGGAGGACCTGCGTTTGCATAGGGCCAATTTCCACCCCCCAGCCCATACAACATTGCGATCGCGTGACTGAGTACGCGATCGCAGAGAGGAAATCGCTGGACACTAGAAAACAGGAGAAAACCAGATTTTTTAGAACTTTTCAATCCCCCTTAACTATCCGAAACTCACCCGAGCCCTAGGGGCTCAAAACCAAACACACACACAACTCTAAAAACATCCTACGGACTTATTCAAGCTTTTAAATCATCAAAATATCATCAAATTCATCGAATTAAACCTCAAAACTCTTAAATTTTCTTTAAAACTTCACAATGATTAACTTTTCCAATTTTTATCTGAAACCCGTCATTTCAAGTCTGTTTTACACCAAATTTCACAGATAACTCACACAACATATAATAAACCTGTTCCGGGCTCCGGAACCATAATACGGGCCCAGTAACACGATGTTCATATAATAATTAATTTTCAAATTCCTTTGTTATTTCCAGAAAACAATTTTCTTTAAATATTCATTTCTCGGGCTTGGGACCTTGGAATTCGATTCCGGGCATACGTCCAAGTCCCATATTTTCCTACAGACCCTCCGGGACCGTCAAATCACGGGTCCGGGTCCGTTTACCAAAAATGTTGACCAAAGTCAACTTTATTCATTTAATTATCCTAAAATTCCATTTTCATCAAATTTCAACATAAAGACTTCTCAGCTACATGCCTGGGCTGCGCACGCGCATCGAGGTGAGATTAACGGAGTCTTTTGGGGCCTCGAAACACAGATTTAGCTAGAATAAGTTAGGATGAACTTTTGGGACATCACAATCTCCACCTCTAAAACAAACGTTCGTCCTCGAACGGACATAGAAAACTACCTGGGTTTGAGAAAAGATGGGGATAACGACTCATCATATCGTACTCGTACTCCCAAGTAGCTGCCTCGGCAGGCTGACCTCTCCATTGACCACAAACCGAAGGATAACTCTTTGACCTCAACTGGCGAACCTGCCTATCTAATATAGCTACTGGCTCCTCCTCATAAGTCAGATCCTTCTCCAACTGGACACCGCTGAAGTCAAGAACATGAGAAGGATATGCAATGTACCTCTGGATCAAAGATACATGAAACACTGGATGCACGACTGATAAATGCGGTGTCAAGGCAAGTCTGTAGGCCACCTCTCCTACCTTGTCCAAAATCTCAGATGGACCAATGTACCTAGGGCTCAACTTGCCCTTCTTTCCGAACCTCATCACGCCCTTCATTGGCGACACTCGAAGGAACACCTGGTCTCCTACCATGAAAGCTAAATCTCGAACTCTACAATCTGCATAACTCTTTTGCCTGGACTGAGCTGTACGAAACCTATCCTGAATAATCTTCACCTTACCCAAGGAATCCTGGACTAACTCCAAACCCAATAACCGATCCACTTCGGGCTCAAACCATCCGACTAGAGACCGACATCGCCTACCATACAACGCCTCATACGGAGCCATCTGAATGCTCGACTGATAACTGTTGTTGTAGGAAAACTCTGATAAAGGCAAGAACTGATCCCATGATCCACCAAAATCAATAACACAAGCTCGCAACATATCCTCCAAAATCTGAATAGTACGTTCGGACTGGCCGTCCGTCTGAGGATGAAATGTTGTGCTCAACTTAATCTTACTACCCAACTCTCGCTGAAATACTCTCCAGAAATATGAGGTAAACTGAGTACCTCTGTCCGATATAATGGATAAGGGCACACCGTGCAATCTGACAACCTCTCTCATATAGATCTGAGCCAACTTCTCTGCTGAAGATGAAACCGACACAGGAATGAAATGTGCTGATTTGGTCAGCCTATCTACAACAACCCATACTACATCAACCATCCTCGGAGTCCGTGGAAGCCCGACTACAAAATCCATCATGATGTGTTCCCACTTCCACTCGGGAAGCTAAATCTGGTGCATCAAACCATCGGGTCTCTGGTGCTCATACTTAACCTGATGACAATTCAAGCACCGAGCTACATAAGCCACAATACCCTTCTTCATTATATGCCACCAATAATGCTTCCGCAAGTCCTAGTACATCTTCGTGGCGCCCGGATGAATGGAATATCGGGAACTATGGGCCTCCTGCAATATCAACTCACGAATGCCATCAACATCGGGTACACAAATACGACCCTGCAGTCTCAAAACTCCCTCAGCATCGATTGTGATCTGCTTGGCACGTCTGTGCCGAGCCGCATCTCTAAGAGCACACAAATGATGATCATCATACTGCCTGGCGCGAATACGATCATACAACGAAGAACGAGTGACGGTATGGGCAAAAACACTGCAAGTCTTAGAAACCTCTAATCTAACAAATCGATTGGCTAATGCCTGAACATCCAAAGCCAACGGTCGCTCTCCAACTGATAAATAGGCCAAGCTACCCATATTGACTGACTTTCGGCTCAAAGCATCGGCCAGCACATTGGCCTTTCCCGAGTGATAGAGAATAGTAATATCATAATCCTTTAGCAACTCTAACCACCTCCTCTGCCTCATATTCAACTCCTTTTACTTAAACAAGTATTGCAAACTCTTGTGATTAGTGAATACCTCACACGGTACCCCATACAAATAGTGCCTCAAAATCTTCAAGGCATGAACAATAGCTGCAAGCTCCAAGTCGTGAACTGGATAATTCTTCTCATGAATCTTTAACTGACAAGATGCATAGGCTATGACCCTACCATCCTGCATCAACACCGCACCAAGTCCAACCCGTGAAGCATCGCAATACACAGTATACGAACCTGAACCTGTGGGCAATACCAACACTGGTGTTGTGGTCAATGTTGTCTTGAGCTTCTGAAAGCTCGCTTCACACTCCTCAGACCATCTGAACTGAACACTCTTCTTTGTAAACTTGGTCATAGGGTCTTCTATAGATGAAAACCCCTCCACGAACCAGCAATAATAGCCTGTGAGGCCCAAGAAACTCTGAATCTCTGTGGCTGAAGTGGGCCTAGGCCAATCTCTAACTGCTGAAACTTTCTTTGGATCCACCTGAATGCCCTCTGCCGATACAACGTGGCCCAAAAATGCCACAGAACTCAACCAGAACTCACACTTAGAAAACTTGGCATACAACTGCCTATCCCTCAGAGTCTGGAGGACGACTCTAAGGTGCTGCTCGTGCTCCTCTCGGCTGCGAGAGTATATCAAAATATCATCAATAAA